>VDFB02281492.1:369115646-369382032 GCA_007258455.2 Sequoia sempervirens
TTTTAATAAAGTATTATTATTCTAATGATACTTTATGAAATATTCTATTAAAAGTCAAAAATACATTTATCTCTATTTCTTGCATCATATCTGGCAAACATAAAAAAAATATCAGAAAACAATCAAAACAAAAAAAACAAACTCAGATCCCAGGGGGACATCATAATTTCACATTAGAAAAGGAGCTGTATCTCTTCTTTTGCACTTGGAACATTCATCTGAAATGTCTCTCCAGGATGTCTATCATTCCATGTTAAAGTCTGAAGAATTGCAAAAGCTATATCTACATTCAAAATGTCACATGATGCAGTCCTGGATTGCTAGAAGCCCCAAATGGCTTGTTGCAAGTTAATCTTGTCAATGCTTAGAGCTCACTAGCTCCCATGATGACTCAAGGGGTTCTCACATCCAGGGCTGGGTGATGCAAGGATAAAAAAATTCAATATAATCTGTGTATCTTAAACAAGTTATAAACTAGCTGCAAGGGACTCCTACATTAAGAGAGGGTGGCCTGAGAAAATTCCTTGTCAAATAAGACTTGTCTTTGTAATTTCTTATTTTTTATTTGATGCTCTGAGAAACAACTTGATTCCTGGAGAGCAAACTACACCAAATGGTTTCTAAACTATTGTACGATCTAAAGGAGTATTAAAAAAAGATATTAAGAGTACATTCAAGGCAACCGAATCAAACTATCAGCTGAATTTGTTAATAATAGCTTACCTCTATAGTAACAGGTAAAGCATCTCCAGACTTTCTTTGGGAAACATTGGAAAAATCATGATGTCCAGTGTCCAGCACCTTTTCCTCTGCTATTTGGTTTTTCAGATCCCTGACCTCTCCATCTATTCTGCTTGGTCCAACAGTCAACAATCAAAATATGTACATGATAATCACATTATATTTATATTTAAGTTATCAACATGGTCAACTGGCTCAACTTACAAGCAAGATATGAAATATTTTTTAGTAAAGAAACGTCCAGAACATTGAATCAACAATGAGGAAAAAGGGGAAATGGAAAAAAAAAATATTTAACAAATGAATCTTATTGTTTGCTCTCAAGACAAATGAATCATATCAATACTTAAAGGCAGTGATCCATCTTAGAATTATCAGAAATGTAAGTTCAATAACACATCCCTATTATTATAAGGCTTGTTTGCTGTTTGCCTTCTTCAGTTGACTAATCAAAGAAATCAAATCCTGATGCAGGAGCATGTCTGGTCACATTCGGTAGATCTTACATAACAAGGACCCTTGCATAGTTGAAAATTTGAAATTACCTATAGTATCTCCATGTGCTGCCTAAGGTAAAAATGGGAGAGTGATCTTTCTTTGCTCAATTCAAAGTTGGAAAGCTGATTAATTAAACTTTAAAGCACATGATTAAAATTCATCCAATGGAAGAAAGTGCAGCTGACCCTTCTCCAATCAATTAATGACCTAGTTGGTGGTTTGGCTTTAAATTCTAACAAAATACAAAAAAATTAGTGGGTCACCTTGCTGAGGGCTTGAAATTTAAAACCATTATACACCTCAACAATCATAGGAGGAGCTATAAGACAAGTAGGGAAAGATAGCAAACATGTTGGAAGAAATAAACCCCTAAAGATGATCAGAAGGGAACAATAAATGTAATACAAATATTCAGAAAATATTTGGAATGATGAGTTTCACCATACACAAATTCTGTCATCTTCTTGAGGAGAGATTGTCACATGGCATTTTAATATTCCAGGCCAAATCACTTCACTTCCTAATTTTTTAATTTCTCATTTCCTAATTCCTACTGAAAAAGCTATGAAGGAATAGTCGTCCAATTGTAAAAAGGAGAGCTTTGTAGCTTCACATTTCTCCTCAGAGATTGCTACCCCATAAATTAATTTCAATCGCATTAAAGCTTTCATTTACATTGCATTGTCAATAGCAGTTATTGATTCATTTCCTTTGCTTCATCTCATTGTGTTCATAGCCCATTAAGTTTCTATAATTTAGTGTCTAATCACCAATCAAATACAGATCATGCAAAGTTTGACAGAAAAAGGATAATCATGGCTGAGAAAATCACTTGAAATCTCCAAGTTATTTCAAACTAACTTCAGGTAAAAACAAATTGCATATGCACCAAGAGGACATTGGCAATCAGACAAAACAGGACATGACACGAGGAAATGGATGACAATGCACAGCTTTAACATTTTAGTTGTGTATGCAACATATAACTTAATTATTTAAGATGTGAATATTGAACACTGAATAAATAGATCAAAGCTTATAGAGGTGAATAGAAATTTACTAATATTCTAATACCATTTATAATTCCTAAATACTGTTTTAACTTTTACTAATAAACAACAGCTACCTATTTCAAGAAAATAACAAATCTGGAAACTGTGAGCTAATGTTTGGTGATCAGTAACCACCTAGTCAATTCTGCATTCAACTTTAGCCCAGTAACTGCAACCCGTACAAAGTGGAGCAGCTCATCACGTTTCACCTGGAAATGTACATTCAGAAATCAAACTGAAGACTTGAGCATAGTTAACAATTTTGCTAAAATACTTCACATTTAAGGCAATGTTTCATGGACTTGCAAGCCCACATAAAGAAAGAGCTCCTAAAAGCTAATGCCTATCATAATTATTGGAAAATAAAAAAAGAAAGTATTAAGAGTTTTCTGAAATTCTGATAAACCATATACAAGAACCATAAGGTTCATACAGAGGACAAAGAAGACCATACCACTCAGAAAAGGTGAGTATGCCATTGCATATCTTTTGTTTTGATAAAAGTGAAATTCAAACTAATTTAACAAATACATTAGGATTAAAAATCCAATCAAAGGCCATGAAAAAACACTGATAAGGAAACAGTGTTTCTAACAAGTTTGTCACATGAAGATAAATAATGTCATAATGAAGTAAATAAAACCCAAAGTTACATGTCTGATACACAAAAGAAAAGGCATACATAGCAAACAATTTACGCTTCAACAAACAAAGAGAATCAATTGAATGCTCAACACTCAACATGTTATCGATTGGCCCACCCAATCTGAGTCTACAAAACCAATGAGACCAAATTTCCATTGTTCCTGTATCGAATTCCAAAGATTAATGTTCCCTAGATGTACTTATTGGGTACTCCTCTGGAACTCCATTTTCAGGCCTCATTTTGTCAGTCAGTTGTCAGTTAATCCTAGAGCTCGCATCAAGTCCAAGTCAATTATTGTCTTCCAAATCAATTTGCACAGGTTATCTTGTATGTGGTCCTTTCAACTAACAGTTTTGCAGGGAAAAACGTGATCACAACAGAGCAACAAATGATAATGATGGAGAAAACAAGGACATAAGCAGGGCAGATGCAGCAGTTCTTGAAGCCATACCCAAGGAAAAGTTGTGAGGAAAGTTTCTGCTGTAAAAATCTTGCAGAATTACACCCAAAGCATAAGGAGGAACCTAATACAAGGAAAGCACACTTTTTGAGTAAGCTCTACTACCTATTTTCTCCACCTTAAATCAGCAAATGTGGTCAGGTCTTTAATGATCCATGCCATATTGAAAGTTTTTCAAGACTAATTGAAGATTGGTGCAATTCAATAATAGCAATGCAAAGGAGAAGTTCCGCCTAGCAGCCAACAGGTGGAAAATTGCTCATAAATGTGTGCCTGGGTAGAAGAGGGTGAAAACTCCGCTGAATAACAATCAGCAGATGAGGCAAAGAGGTAACTGATCAATGCTTAGCTAGAGGAAAGAGAGATAACAAATCAAGTGTGGTTCACATCTTGAGTGGCAAAACCACCAGAAAATTCCACTTAAAATATGGCATAATCATTAATGAAGCATGCCAAGGGAGGGTTAACATTCAAAGTAGTTGCTGAGCGCTGTTTTGAGTTGGCAATGCCAGGGGCAAACTCCACCCAGCAAGTCAGAAGCTGGCAAAGACCTTATGAAACCTCATCCAAGCTCAAGATCGAGATAATCAAGGAATTAAGGTGCCAGTTGTGTTGGCAAAACCACCTAGAAATTCCGCCTATTATCCCAAAGTTGACTAAGCCATAAGGAAAAGGAAATCAATCATGAATAGCACGCCTTTTAGGTGGAAAAACCACTAATATTCCCCAACCAGCTTATAAGGTGTAAATAAGTCCTTTAACAACCATTTTGTGTTTGCATAGTCACCATAAAACTCCACCCAATCCAATACAAATGTGGCAATTGTTTAAGTGATCAGCACTTGGCAAGGGAAGGTAAAAAGAGGCTAAGTCGAAGAGGTATGCTTTTAGAGTGGCGCCACAAGCATATATCTCCATCATTTATCCTCAGCATGGCAATGCTTTAAGGGAAAGGCATCTCATATAGAAGTCCTTCATCATGACAAAGTGGCACACTTTATCTCAGTGCAGCCACTCCAAAACTCTACCATCCTCTGAACTTAGTCAGCCAGCATGTATTATGAGTGCCTATGTTATGTATTTTAAAGCAAAAATCAGATAGGTGGGACTATCCTTAGTTTCGTTGGCCTACGTAAAGGAAAAGCAGGAATTAGAGCATGGATTGCTTATATATGGGAGTTTCTATTAACTCAAACACATAAGCAAATCCACTTCTTCTGTTCATTGCGGAAATAAAGCCGTCTATTATAATGTCATGTCCCCTTTTCAAACCGAAGTTAATCAAGAGTGCCTTAGCTATTATTTGATTTTTCTGTAGGTTATTGGATTGGGTTAGGTAAATAATTTTTAAAAAAAAAACAATAATTTAAGTTGGTCTTAATATTATTTGCAAACATTGTAAAACGACTTAAATATTGATCTTGTACACATTTCTGGAAGCAAAAACTCTTACGCAATCTAATCCAGAAATGTGTACAAGATCAATTGATATGGATTGTGGAAACTTGATATCATTGACTTAAATATTATTAATTAGGTCACCTAAATAGGGCAGAATGAGGCCTTATGTAACTCTTAGTGATGTTTTATTATTATTTGAGTAGAGTTGAAAAAGAAAATTAAAATTAGGTTTTAAAAGATAAAAAGTAAATTATAATATTTTAATTAAGAGTCTATAAAAAGGGAGTAGGGGCTCATTAGAAAGGATATACCATTTTATCTATCAAACCCTTATTTCTAAAATTGAGTTGTCATGTTCATTTCTTGCCCTATGACAAAAACCCTTAGGTAATGGATCTGAGGATGAAAATCCTCCAGTCCCCGTGAGCAATTCCATCTCAAGATTACCTATGAGCTGAAATGCCTTGTATTTCCAGTTTCTAATTTTGTTGATTTGGTTGTGTGGATTTCCAAAATAAATTACAGTTTGGAGTGATTTTCCAAATTTGTGTTTATGTGAAGATTTGTGATTTAAATTTCCAATATTTTTTATTTGTATGTGAGTTTCCAGATTAAGGTCAAATCAATACAAATTTGTTTAAAAATTAGATCAATATTATTTGTTGCATAGTCAGGTCGTACCCTTGTGTGTCATGTCCCCAACCATGTCTAGGCCCTAAATTTGAATTTTGGCAGGAAAAACAGTGTTTTTTAACACTACATCTGAATTTAATATATTTAAATAAAATAATATAATATTAAATAACAAATAATAATAATAAATAAACTATGAACCGAGCCCTTTGGTCGCCTAGCTCTTGGCTAGTATTTAATTATTTGTTCTTAGCCTAATGGGATCACGGTGAAAGGAATCAAGTCAATGGTTGCCAGAGACATTACCCTCTACTGACCAGCCCCATGTGAGACGAAATCCTCTCTTGGCATTTGTGGTTCCCAATCGTTGCTTTACATATCATCTACTAACCCGTTAATCATTCATGCCAGGTTTCAATCAGCTGTCTTACGAATGCAGAGGGGCGAATCGGCAATTAGTGGTGGAGCCATAGGCTCACGCCACACTAGTGGTGAATTGCGAATTCTCCTTGCAGGGGGGGGGGGTTTGAAGACAGACGAGCAGATATAGACAGAGGCGCCACTACAAGGGCATCGTCCCTATCAGCATATCACCTCTCATTACTAGTCATTGGGCGCATTAATCCACACCATCGCACACACAGGCATTCGCAATGGAAGGCATATTTTGCATCTCTACACCCTCGCGATTGGTACTAAGTCGTCCTTTGTGCGGATGCTATCATACAACGATTGAATTAACTTCCTATGCACTGCTAGTATACATAAATCTGATATCAGGTGGTAGTGGAGTACTCTGAATCTCATCTATTTGCTACTGTGAATCTCATCTATTTGCAAGAAGGTAAAGTGGAGAATTATGTTGTTGAGTTTGAGAGACTTGCAACAATGGTTCCCGATGTGATGGAAAGAAGACTCATAGTCCTCTTTGTTGAAGGCCTATCTGAACCCCTCAAGGGATTGGTGAGGGCATTTGATCCTAGCTCACTACAAGATGCTATTAGGAGAGCCTTGAACTTGGACGATTCAGTAGCTAAGGACCACTCATAGTCCAAAAATGCACCTCCTATTGTGCCAAGAAGTTTCCTCAAAGAGAGATTCCTCCACCAAGGATGATACCCCCCAAGCCCAACCAATTTAACATACCTAAGAATGAGCTCCGAAGGAGGAAGTTATGTTTCACATGTAGGTAGCCATGGCAGCCACGTCATCGTTGTTTGGGGAAGGGCCATATACACTACATTGAGGTGGTTTTAGATGAGGATTCAGAGGATGAAGCTGCTGATCCAAAGATGGCTCTGATTGAAGATGAGCATGAAACTCAAGAGGATGGGCGTCCGAGGGAAACACTTGCAACACTATCAGGCGCACTGAGGTATCATTCATTTCGGGTTGAATGATTTTTACTAGGGCAGCAAGTGACTGTTTTGATTGAAAGTGGGGCTACCCACAATTTCATTGATGAGAGGTTGATGGCTAAGATGGGATTGATGACTAAAGATTTTGAAGGATTTAATGTCACGGTGGTTGATGGCTACACTCTACCCTGTAATTGGAGGATTCAACAATTGAGTTTAACTCTTGGTGGTCATAAGATGAGTGATGATTTCTATGTGATTGGCATAGGTGACACAGAGGTGGTCCTAGGAGTGCAATGGCTACATTCAAAGATAGTCCTTTGTGGCCTTTCTAATGCAGGTTCCATGGTGGTGTCAGCCAAGTGCGTGGAGAGGGCTTTGCATAGAGATCAGGTGGTTTGGGAAGTTGAATGCTTGATTAGGGATACAGGGCCTTCCAAGGAGAAAAAATATTTTCATGTTGATATTCAACCCATCTTGGAGAATCATAGTAAGGTTTTTGACAATATACCTAATGGTTTACCTCCGAAGAGAAGTTTCCAACATGTGATTGAACTCGAAGAGGGGGCAAAACCAATCATCACTACCCTCTACCATTATCCATGGGCATATAAGGAAGAGATTGAGAAGACAATTAAGGAGCTACAAGACATGGGGCATATACATCCAAGTTCCTGCCCCTTTGCATCTTCAGTGGTGTTGGTCAAGAAAAAAGATGGGACATTAAGGATGTGTATAGACTATAGAGCACTCAACAAGAAGACGATCAAGAACTGCTACCCAATTCCGAGGATCGATGAAATGATAGATGAGCTCCATGGTATAGTATACTTCTCCAAAATTGATTTGCATTTGGGGTATCACCAGATAAGGATGATAGAGGAGGATGTGCACAAGACAACTTTCAAGTGCCATTACAAACATTATGAGTTTTTGGTCATGCCTTTTGGATTGACCAATGTCCCCGCTACCTTCCAATCATGCATGAATCAGGTATTCATTGTTCAATTGAGGAAATTCATATTAGTTTTCTTTCATGATATCTTGATCTATAGTAGGACATGGGAGGATCATTTGAAGCATATAGATGAGGTACTTAGCATTCTTGAGCAGCATTCATTCTACGCTAAGGTATCCAAATGTGAATTCGGGATGACTGCGATCCTATACTTGGGGCATAAGATTAGTGCTCAAGGGGTGAGTGTTGATGAGGAGAAGATCAAGGCAATCCAAGATTGGCCTAAACCAAGGACCTTGTCACAATTGAGAGGATTTGTGGGCTTATGCAGCTACTATAGGAGGTTTGTGAAAGGGTTTTCACAACTTGCAGCTCCATTGACCAATTTGATGAAGAAGGGGGCATTCTCTTGGAGCCCTACAGCACAGCAAGCTTTTCATAAGCTTAAGGAGGTAATGAATTCATGCCCTATTTTGGCTATACCAGATTTTTGACTTCCCTTTTGTACTTGAGTGCGACGCCTCAAGATAGGGTATTGGGGCAGTTTTGATGCAAAATAGGCATCATACAACATAAGAGAATAGGAAGCTCAAGGATTCAGAGAAGGGCTTCTCTATTTATGACAAGGAGATGCTAGCTATCATGTATGCACTTGCCAAATTCAAACAATACTTGGTGTATGGGAATTTTGTAGTCAAAAGGGATTATACCAGCCTCAAATTCGTCTTCAATCAGCGTGACTTGAATAATAGACAGCAAAAATGGGTAAGCAAACTTCAAGCCTATGATTTTGATATTGAGTATGTGAAGGGAAAACACAATGTGGTCACTACTGCACTCTCTAGGAAGCCTTATTTCTATTCTATTTCTAATATATCTGTTGATTGGAAGGCTGCCATAATAGCTGAATATGCCAAAGATTCCTTTGCTACTGAAACTTTGGATGGGAAGTTGAATGATGATAGATAAAGGGCGGTTGAAGACCTCATACTTTACAAAGATCATGTGCATCTTGTACCAAAATCTATGGTAAAGGAGAGGATTATGAGAGCTTGTAATGACACAACTCTTGTTGGTCATTGGGGATTCTACAAGACATATAAGCAAGTAAGAGAGCGTTTTTAGGGTGTAAAGAATGATGTGTTGCAACATGTTAGGGGGTGTTTGGTATGCTAACAAGACAAGGCCGAGCACGTCTTTCTAGCTAGTTTGTTGCAGCCCTTACCCATCCCAAATCAAAAGTGGGAAAGCATCTCCATGGATTTCATTACTGGGCTGCCCAAGGTGCAAGGTAAGGACAATATTTATGTGGTGGTTGATAGGCTTACAAAATATGCTCATTTTCATGCCATTCCTTCAGAGTATAAGGCTCCTCAAGTTGCTGATTTGTTTTTTAGAGAGGTATTTAGACTTCATCGGCTGCCCAAGAACATTGTGAATAACAGGGACAGCCGAATTATCAACTTGTTTTGGCAAGAGCTCTTTCGTTTGACTCACAAGGAATTGACTCCATGATAGGATGGGATTGGATGAGGCACTCACTGCCCCATGCTCAAAGTTCTTGCTCCTATGAACTCCTCGGTGTCTCTTACACCCTGTCCCAGTGGTCCTGCCTCAGGTCCAAGTACCACTGCTCCTATTGACCAACCCCACAATCAACATGCTGTCCTTCTACCAAGCCAACCTTGGTGCTTCACCACAACCTCAGCATTGACCCTTATTCCTTCCTAAAGGCCAAATCCTCTCAACATCCAATTTGATTCTTGCAGGGGTGTGTAAATGTTGTAATTGCTTCCAGGTAATCAATCTAGGGTTCTTGTTTCATCACAAAACTCCTAAGAACCATCGCTTTCATAAAATCCTTTCCTAGGGTAGAAAAGGGCTACAAGCCTAGAGCCCCAATTAGGCCTCTTCACGGAGAAAAATGCAATTTTCTTCAAAACCCACCAAAAGACCTGGAATCTTCATTTGGGGTTTGTGATTCCCATACCCACACCTTAAAGATTCTTGAGGTTTTGAGCCTGTATAGGCCGTACACTACTCAAACACAAAAATCGTTAAAAACCTAGGGTTTCCTAACTTTTCTGGCTAACTTTGGACTATCAAAAAGTTCTCACTCCAAATGAATTGGTGGAGCCTCCCCCTAATCACCATGCAATGCCAAGACCTCCAACAAAATTCTCCAAAAGGAATTTCTCCAAGATCTCAATTCCCCTGCAAGATATGAGACTTTTTCTCACTGCCTTCCCTAGCCGGACCTGCACTTGCTCGCCTAGGGCATCATCTTGCTAGCATCTCCTGCAACCACACAGCTCCTAAATTCTACCATATGTACAGGCATGGAGTCTAGGCACATTTCCCAAAAGGCTGTACAATTTGTACGGTGGGAAGGTGCTCTAAACCTCCATTTTCTCAAAACTGCCTGTTTCAGGCCAGCAACAGGCTGATTTCAAATTAATTACAAATAACGATGAAAAATGAATTCACAAAGTTAACAAATGACTCACAAAGCTTGTAAACAACCTATACTACATCCTACAACTCTAACAGTAGCAGATTCAATCCATTTTAGCACTGTTCTTGAGCAAAAACCAGAAAAAATGACAAAAACACTGTTTTTCTTCAACTTCCAACAAAACAGTCCGTACAAATGAACTTCCAACCTGACACAAAGGTCGAGGCAACCTTTAAATATGCTTCCCAAATAGTTATTCATCAAATGGGCACCTTTTGGCCGCTCAAACTCAAAAAGAGCCTTATTTTGCAAAAATTGTCAACAATTGCAACAATTGTCAACAATTGCAAAAATTGCCAAACTTCAACATTAGACTAAAACTTGCTATTCCTCACCTATGGTCAACATGACCTTTATTTGAAAACATAGAAAACAACTAGAGTTCCATGAAGGCAAACATCTAAACCATCAATTCACTCTTGAGCTCCTGGTGTTGCCTAGGTGCTCCTGCACCACTCCAAGCACTAGCTACTGTCCACAAACAGATGGACAAACTAAAATTGTGAATAAATGGATTCAAGGCTACTTAAGTAACCATGTTACAGGGCAGCAAACAGCTTGGATTAAGTGGTTACATTTGGGGGATTTTTGCTACAACACCATGCATCACATGCCTATATGTATGTCACATTTCAAGGCTCTTTACGGTTATGATGTTACTTCATTGATGGGTTTGATCCTCACCAATAGTAGGGTCACTAGAGCAAGGGATGTGATGCAACAAAGTATGGATATCTTGAATGCTCTCAAGGAGAATTTACAGCGTGCTCAAAACCAGCAAAAGTTGTATGCAGATCAACACAGAATAGAGAGAGTTTTTGAGGTTGGTCATATGGTTTACTTGAGGTTGCAGCCATATAGACAATCTACCCTCAAGGGGAATGGTGCAAAAAAGCTGAAACCAAGGTTTTATGGACCCTATCAAATTGTAAGGAAGATTAGAGAGGTTACATATGAATTGGAGTTGCCCACGGACAGCAGAATTCACAACATCTTACATGTGCCATGCCTCAAAAGGGCAATTGGGCACCAGGTCACACCTTCAATAGAACTGCCACCTCTTGATGATGAAGGCAAACAATACTTGAACCAAAACAGTCCTAGATGTGAGACACAAAAGGCTGAGGAACAAGGTAATCCCAGAATACTTGGTGAAATGGAAGAATCTTCCCATCGAAGACGCAACATGGCAAGGTGTGGATATCTTTGAGCATGCAAATTTGAGGTTGCTTGAGGACAAGCAACATTTGGGAGGGCAGGACTGTCATGTCCCCAATCCCACATAAGCCCTAAATTTGAATTTTAGCGAGAAAAACAGTGTTCTACATCTAAATTTAATATATTAAATAATAAATAAACTCTGGGCCCAGCCCTTTGGTCGCCTAGCTCTTGGCAAGTATTTAATTATTTGTTCTTAGCCTAATGGGACAACGGTGAAAGGAATCAAGTCAATGGTTGCCAAAGATGTTACCCTCTGCTAACCAGTGCCAGGTGAGATGGAATATGTAAGGTTCCTAAGTCGTACTTCACACAATAACAAATGCAAGAATAGAAAACTTCGACACTCAGATCTAAAATAGGATTATCAGCAAATATTTGCACAGGATATTTAAATAACTCCCTACCACTATAAGTTGTCAGTCCCTTACTACACACGAGAACACAGATATTGATATTAAAGAAACTTAATTCAGATCTAAAGGAATTACTGATAACTGATGATAAGATTTGCACTCAATAACTAAACATGAATCGCACTCCCACAGAAGAAAGACATGAAAACAAAAATCAATCCAATACCACTACTGAAGATGCACGGTTACAATCTTGCGATATTGCACAGAATTCTAATTTAATCATTTAACCACAGATTTAATGATAACCGGCTTTGACCTAGACTAGTCTTAGGCAAAAGCACGATAATGTAGGTACATAAACTTTTGATTGCAACTCTGAATACATGACTTCAATACTGCCCATGAGTGTATTATGTGACAAGCACTCATTGTAGATTTAGGTAGCCCTATTACACTGTTTGAATGGCTCAGACCCACGGTGCACAATGATCAGTTCCTGAATGACAATCTGGTAGATGTGATCTGAGCGCAAATGAGAGAGTCGGCGCCCTCTTAGTGGTGCCACCCACTGTCAATCCTTCGATACCTTTTGTTGTCATGCCACAACACACAACTTCAAAATCGGCATATGCTAGAATCCGTCCAAAGATTGTCGTCTTGGTAGTTCTTGGAGACACTTTCTCTTGCCCTCGATGATGATCGCTTCTCACATTAACTCAACTTCATCGCTCAACCTGAAACATCAAGTGTGGTACTTCAAACAAGAATGGCAAAGTGAAGGAACAAAGACACAAATGTTGGAAGGTTTTTCATCCTACAAGCTCATTGGTCCAGCAGAGGATTTCGTCTTTGCAAGACCAGGGTTATCCATGTCTTCATTAATCATACCTTTTGCAATCAAAAGAGCTTACATATATATGCAAACATAGAATGCCTTCCAACAAGTCGGCCACACCAAAATGAAAATGAAAATGTTATTTTAGTGCCTCCTCAAATTGAGTCGGCCAAAGATGGATGTATATAAATTTAAATATTATTATTTAATAATTTAAATTTATATTACTATTTAATAGTTTATTAATTAATATTATATTATTTAATATTATTTACAATATTTAAATTTCATTTGAACACTGCCTCCCGCCAACAACCAAATTGAGGACATAACAATCCTCCCCGCTTTGATGTTGCTTGCCCTCAAGCAACTGCAAACCTATGTTGTGCGTGCTAAGTCAATCAACAAGACATGACAAATATGATCCTGGGGGCATGACCACATGTACCAAGTCTTCCGCTATTCCACTTTGATACAACCATCAACAAATCCATACTTGTGAAACAAATTGTCATGAACTCAATGAAACATGTCAACACCCGAATCCCAATTCATCACGCTATCACATCCAACCACTATGAAGAGACGGAAATATCTCATAGGGTTATCAATGCCAACTAACCTCCCCAATCTAAGTGGTCTCCCATGGATGTGAAAGACTTCCATTTGATGTACATGAAAAGGCATATTAGTCCAGCTGATGTAAGTCAGAACAGCACCCCAAAATCTGAAAATCAGATTCATGATGACTCAAGAAGTGACAAATGATAATGATGCCTCAATATAATACCATCCTCCCATGATATAGAGATGATCCATGACTCCCCAAGTCACCCAAACAGCCGCTGTCCTCCAGGCTCTTCCAAGGAGATCCATGTGCAACATTCTAGAGCAATCATCTCCCATCAAAGCATAAGGTAGAGACCATGCATCATAGTTTAGAGGGAACACGAGCATTTGCAACTCAAGACCAAGTATTATGACAACGTTTCCATACCTAGGTTCATAGATCAGCTGAGACTTCATTCCTCCACGTGTGCTCCATTTTCCATGAGAACTATGAGCCCCAAGGCCGATCCTCTTGGCTGTCATGGTATGAAAGTTTGGAAATAATGGATTGTTGTCATGCATCAAAAAATCAGTCCTTACATCATGCTCAAATGTGATGTCTTTCTCTTTCTTAATCAGTTCTCCTTCCATGAGGGAATGGTTATCAACCAATGCTGGTCAATGGAAAGCCTCCAAGTGCAAATCATGTGTCACCAACTCAGTCCCATCGCTGCAAACAATGTCTTCATCATATAGTCCTTCAATACCTTCCTCCATGTCTACACTCTTTATCCTCTTCCTATTGCCCTTGAGCTCAAGGGTGAGCTTATCCACTTCATCTTCCTTCATTCTCAAGGCACTAGCATAAACCTCATCAAGTGCAAGGAGATGATCCCTATCTGTGAGTAAGTGTTGGAAATTTGAATTCACTACTAACAAAATCATTTGGAGTTTGTGCAAATCATCAAGAAATATTCCTCCTTCAGGTCCACTTAGGTCCTTCCAACACAGGAAGGCCATCATCTTATGAATGTCATCAAAGTGAGTTAGGGCTGCCATAATCCCACTATCATACATTCTCAATTGCCTTTCCAAGGTGTGTGACTTATGGGACAGAAAACTTCCATGCAGCATTTCTAATTTGTCTTCAACACCACCATCATAGATCTGATAAGTCATCTCTGATTTATATCCACAACCATGCTTCTCAGAATCAGCTACCTATATGACATCTTTTTCACACAATTCATGTTTTGAGGCTAGCTCAACCTTCAATTCCACCAAGGCATCACCGTCATCATAGTAGTGAGTAGAATCATCTTCTCCCCAAAGACATCATCATCATCATGCACAATGGAGGAATCATCATCAAAAGAGTAGGGTGTCAAAACACAAGTAGATTCATGGTCCTCTTCAATTGTTGGACTAGAGGGTGTATGCACCATCATAAAGTGGTTCCTTAATTCAACTTTATCAAAGTTACTTTGCTCACTATGTGACAACTCTTCTGTATTGCTTTCATATGTATGAACATCATCACTATCCAAGTTATCCAATTCACAAATTGATTCCTCACCAATACAATGTAGGGTTGATGAAGCCATGCTAGGCTCACATGATGGAACATTAGTAGAATTCATACCTTCACATAGTTGATCAATCAATGCTGGTCTGGCAAACTCCGGAACAGCATTTCCCTCAACTTTGTGGCCATCATGAAGACTCATGTGTTCTCCATTAGTAGGTGCAATAGTTGAGTCTTGCTTGTCCCCATTGGCTGTCCCAAAAGTTGTATCATCCCTCTCATAACTGAAATCTCCATGTAGCTGATCATAGGAGGGAAACACTTGAACCACTCCAACATGCTTTTCTTCAAAATTTCTAAGGCTGCTACAATATTTCTCAAGGAGCTGTTGTTTCAAGTCAGTTTCCTCTTTCTTTAGCAAGAACTTAGCGTGCCAACCCATGTCTCTTTTCCCCAGGTCGCTTCCACTTCTATGCTCATTGTAGATTTGCATTTGCTCAGACGGATCCACAGGCTGGCAAGATTTAGGCTCTAATACCACTGTAGGGTGCCTGAGTCGTATTTCACACAATAACAAATGCAGGAATAGAAAACCTCAACACTCAGATCTGAAACAGGGTTATCAACAAATATTTGCACAGGATATTTAAATAACTCCCTAACACTATAAGGTGTTGGTCCCTTACTCCACACCAAAACACAGATATTGATATTAAAGAAACTTAACTCAGATCAGAACGGAATTACTCATAACAACCGATCATAAGGTTTACATTCAGTAACTAAACACGAATCGCACTCCCTCAATATAAAGACATGAAAACACAAATCAATCCAATACCACTACTGTAGATGCACAGTTACAATCTTATGATATTGCACAGAATTCTGATTGAATCATCTAACCACAGATTTAATGATAACCGGCTTTGACCTGGACTAGTCTTAGGCAGAAGCACGATAATGTAGGTACATAGACTATTGATTGCAACTCTGAATATATGACTTCAATACTGCCCAAGAGTGTATTATGTGACAAGCACTCACTGTAGATTTAGGTAGCTGTATTACACTATTCGAATGGCTCAGACCCGTGGTGCACAATGATCAGTTCCAGAATGACAGCCTGGTAGATGTGATCTGGGCGCAAATAAGAGAGTTGGCACCCTTTCAGTGGCACCACCCACTGTCAGTCCTTCGATACCTTTTGTTGTCGTGTCACAACACACAACTTCAGAATCGGCAGATACAAGAATCCGTCCAAAGATTGTCGTCTCAGCAATTCTTGGAGACACTTTCTCTTGCCTTCGATGATGATCGCTTCTCACATTAACTCAACTCCATCACTCAACCTGAAACATCAAGTGCGGGACTTCAGACAAGAATGGTGAGTGAAGGAACAAAGACACAGATGCTGGAAGGGTTTTCATCCTACCAGCTCGTTGGTCCAGCAAAGGATTTCGTCTCTGCAAAATCAGGGTTATTCGTGTCTTCATTCATCGTACCTTTTGCAATCAAAAGAGCTTACATATATATGCAAACATAGAATGCCTTCCAACAGGTCGGCCACACCAAAATGAAAATTCAAATGTTATTTTAGCGCCTCCTCAAATTAAATCGGCCAAAGATGGATATATATAAAGTTAAATATTATTATTTAATGATCTAAACTTATATTACTATTTAATAGTTTATTTATTAATATTATATTATTTAATATTACTTAAAATATTTAAATTTCATTTTAACACTGTCTCCTGCCAATAGCCAAATCGGGGACATGACAAAATCCTCACTTGGTGTTTGTGGTTCCCAGTCGTTTCTTTACATATCATCTGCTAACCCGTTAATCATTTGTGCCAGGTTTGGATCGCTTGTCTTATGAATTCAATGCGAATTGGCAATTAGTAGCGGAGCCATAGGCTCGTGCCACACTGTTGGTGAATTGTGAACTCTCCTTGCGCGGGGCATCTGAAGGCAAACGGGCAGATAAAGACAGAAGTGCCACTGCAAGGGCATCGTCCCTATCAGCATATCGCCTCTCATTACTAGACATTGGGAGCATTAATCCACGCCATTGCACACACAATCATTCACAACGGAAGGCATATCCAGCATCTCGACACCCCCGCGATTGGTGTAAGTCATCCTTTGTGCAGGTGCTATCATACAGCGACTGAATTAACTTCCTGTGCGCTGCCAGTATACATAAATCTGATATCAGGTGGTAGTGGAGTACTATGAATCTCATCTATTTGCTACTCTGAATTACTATGTGCTTAGCATCTCCAGATCTGAAAGTGCCTCAGTTGAACATTCACTGTTTTTGCATCCTATGACTATCATAATTTTGCTGTCGCCTGGAATAAATCCGGAATTTGGTATTTCCCAGTTTTCTCTGTGTAATCAATCTCTGTTTCATCTGCTGTTGTTGTGTGCAATTTGTACTCGGTATCTTTCATTGTGAGTGGGTCATAACAGTAGTAGAGGGTTTGTTGTTGAATATTTTGTCAATGTATCATTGTTTGTTGTTCTATCACAGCCTTCAATACTAGCCATTGATCATCATTTGACTGCTGGGTGCAAAATAGAGTTGGGCATAACACTTTGAAGGTCATACAAGTACACACTTGGTCATACCATCCCTAAGGCTGGTTCACTGCATTTTTGTTACACCCCACCCTAATGACTTATATACACTCTTAGTTTTGCTTGCTTTAAGAATGTTGAATGTTGCAAATGTTGTGTATTTATGCATAAATGATGGAAATCTTATGATTTTGCTATGGAAACACAATGGGATATGTACTATGTTTATTCCTAGATGTTCATACTGTGGTGAACTTTGAAAGGAAGTTTATATCTTACAGTAATTGAGTTGATTGAAATATGTTTTGATCGTTAATGAGATGATAGTCTAATCCTTCTTCGTTTGTTGGAGTTGGATACAGGAAAGCGTTCCGCAATGCCCGAGAGCAGGGAAGTATCATCTGAGTAGAGAGGTAATGTTTTATGTACCCTGGAATCTCCATCTGAGCTAAGGTTGGTCTCTGGATCTAGTTAACCCTAGAAGTGAGTATTCTGCACCCTATCGTCGTAGGTTATTGAGTGAACCTTGTGTGGGTTTGTCGTCGGTACTATTAGGGTTAAGAAACCGGTTCTTTTATCTCTTTGGTCTTTGACGTGCTTAACTTGGGTTCGTGTTCGGTAAGCGTACCGTTGAGAGTAACCTTGTTTGGTAAAGCTTATAAATATATATATAATAATAATAATAAAATATTATTATTATTATTATTTATTTTGCTAATGAAACTAAATAATGTTATATTGAATATAAAGAGAATTTATTTTATAAATAAATATGTTTTTAATTATAAATAAGAATAATAAATCTTACCATCTTGTGTTGGACGAATTTATATTTAAATTAACTTATTTATATATTGTGGATATCGTATTTTTCTGAGATGAGTTTTAGCCTCATGGAACGACGTGGTTTAATCTTGTATGTGATCACCCAAGAAATTTGGTTCTGGAGGAGCGACGTGGGTTGTATGGAACCACGCTTCCTGTATTTGTTATTTTCGAATTTGGTTATGATTCGGGGAGACATTCGATGGTTTTGCTTTCCTTGTGATCTTGGAGTCCTGGAAAAGGCGTATAGGAAAGGCGTAGAGGGAAGAATGCGAAAAGTAGTTCCAATAACTACCTGGAACGGCCATACGGGGGAAAAACGTATCTTTTGTAAAGGTTTTCTTTTGGGAAAAAGAAGGGATATGGGACAAAAAATAGAGAAGAGGAAGGGTTTTCGGGGAAGAACTTATCTTCTGGTAAACAGACGGATTAGAAGGAGCACGGGAATCCATAAAAGGAGAAGTCGTTTGGAGTAGAGAGGGTAACAGCTGAAGGAGCTCGCTGGTGTTAGTTTATGTTGAGTTCGTTGTTGACTGTAACAACTCGAGGAGCTCGCTTGTGTTAGTTCTGTTGAGCTCGTTGTTGACTAAGACGTCATTTAACAGGCACGTAGAATACCTACTTTCTATCCTTTAAAATAAGACATGTATTATATGTCATGCGAAGAAGCTAAGGTGAATACTCGTAAGAAGATTATAGTTGAGTATTGTTTGACAATGTGTTAAAATTCTCTTCATTCCGTCTGAGTTTTAGAGAGAGAAATCTGTAGTATAGAAGGCGGAATATCTTACATCCTACTTAGTCTATAAATCTTGGTGATTGTGCATGGAACTTAGCTGAAATAGTTCTTTGTTGAGTATTTAATATTTTTTTAGAGGAAAGTAGAATTATGAATAAGCTGTGCACAGATTAATGTTGTTAATATGAGAGAATGACGAGAAGGCGAGAACTATCTACTTGCTGTTTAACTCTTTCTGTCAGACATATAATGTTAGGGGTTGGCTTAATAAGTGACTAAACTCTATAATAACTGTTGGTAATATTTATATTAATGCCGTATGAATATTGAAGTTCAAATGACAAACTCTTGCTAAGAACAGAAAGAAAGTATTGCAGTAAACCTCTGTTGTTGTTCAGTAAGGACAGTAATATAGAGAACAAAATATCTGTGTGAAACAAAACAGCGAATTAACTGGTGAAATTTTATACGCTGATAATGATACAGCACCACCATTGTGACTTATGTCAGCTTAACGGTAGGAGACCAGTGAATAAAGGTTTTTGTTTATAAGAAACTAAAGAACTTAATCCTTCAGTAGCAGAGTTTCTGAAGAGTTAGATGGGATACGTGTAAAGACCTTAAAGTCTGAAGCTCCCTAATATTAGCACTCAGTGACTTATGGATTTCTGTCTTTTATATCCTTTAAATAAAAGCTTAGTTCTAATTCTATACTGAACAGGATGACAGTTGGTCATATGGGTAAGCAAACTTTGTGGTAACCCTAGCACTAGGTTTGCTTGACACACGTGGCAGTTAGCCAAAAAGTGTGAGTGAGAGGTAGCTAAGTCATGGGTAGAACAAAAGTTTATGCCCTAGGACAGGTGTCCAAACTTGATAAAGTCACGGAGAAGTATTCTCCAGAAGCCCTAGTTTAAGTAAGCTTTTCCAAGTCAGGCAGGGTGGGTGAGTAGCACAGTAGTGCAATTGCTATGGCCATAGTAGGGCAGATGCCACTGACTGCCCTAACACTCACATGTAACTCAGATATCTAGCTAGCCAAAAATGCCGGCTTAGTAGGAAGGAATCCTTGGTAGTCAGGCAGTGCCAGTTAGATAGGGTTCAACCACCAGAGCTCAGATGGCTGTTAGAGGGTTAGTCCAACATCACCTTTCGCAAGAAGGGCAGGGCCCCCTTCCAGTAGGAAGGTGTGTGCGGGGGACTAAATAAGTCCGTGGTTGGAGGTAAAAGCACTCAGATGATGCTTCCCTCAATTCTTCAGTTGGCAAGCCAAGTCTTGGAAGACGCCGAACAAATGAGGACTTCTTAACCTTTCTCTTGTACTTGCTTTGTACGTATTCTGAAATGTAAATAGATCTCTAATAATATTCTTTAATGTAAACTTGATTACTTTATCATGGATGATTATTGTTTATTGTACTTTGATTATTGTTTATTGTACTTTAGAAAAATTGCTCTCAATGATGCATAGATGATTATTGTTTATTGTACTTTGATTTTGAGTTCTAACAATTTTCTAAAGTTTGTTTGAGCTGTTAATCCAGCTATATTATTCTCCATACCAGCCACACTCTTTGGATAGAAATCAGATCATTCTAGATTGCTGTATTCTATTTTCGAAGAAAAATTCTAAGTATGCAATAGCTCCAAGTTTGGCCTATAATCTCATTAAGCTGTAAGTTACTAAGTATTGCCTCATAACTGAGTGTTGGAAGATTTTGCATATTATTGTTGCTAGGTATCATTTGAACTTATCTTTAGTTTGCTAACATTTTCCAACACTGTTATTTTATGTTAATCTTGTAAAGTTCTGTGTGGTTTACCAGTAGAAATAATAAATAGTTGTTGATTTCAGCTTTGTATTTCTGGATGGCTATGTGTCATGTCCCTGAAATTGTAGTGCTAAATCTGAGATATTGAAATACAAAGAACCAAACTGAATGAATATCAAAATATAAAATAAGTAATTGCATTTAAAACATCATTATGATTATCAAGATAATATTATTAAAAATATAAATAAATAAACAACAAAACAAATGTTAAATATATATGTATAAAATAAATGTGTTATCAATTTTATTATAATATTATAATATTAAATATAATATGAAAATAAATTAAAATAAGAAAACATTAATATAAAAATAAATATATTAACAATTTAAAAATATAATGATAACATAAAGAAAATATAATATGTTAATGAAAACATAAAATAATATATATATATATATATACATATTGGAGTAAATAAAGTGCAGATTACAAAGGCAGCGATCAAGTTTTCCTTTGGGAATTAATAATACCAACAGCAAATGATTAGAATTAATCAAGTGTTGGCGTAAAATCTAACACCTCTGGAGTGCAGGTTTGTACGGACAGCTATGTACACTACGCAATGAGTGCTCTTCAAATTAGGAGGGGAAGCTCCCTCGTTGTGCTGGAATGCATGAAAAGAAAAGTAATCTAAGTCCTATCTTTTTGTTCTCAGCTGGAAGAGGCACAAGGTTAAGAAAACCAAGAACGTTGCAGCTAAGGATTTTCTGGTTTCGCAGATCATAACTACAACTAAGCTAACTACTTTAAATCTATCCAGTTTCCTCAAGAAAACAGAGCATGAGGAAATGGAGCAGGGATTGACTATCTGACGATAAGCGGGTTTAGACTCTCTACTTGAAGGCAAGGTGGGCACAACTATCATCTCAATCTAAACCAACTTATTGGGCACAACAGATTTAAGAATTTACTAAGACGATCTTATGAAACCCTAGGTGGTATAACACTTGATCGAATCAGCAAAGCCTTCACAAAACAGCCTTTATCTTTATAATCTCACGAAACCCTAGGTGGTATAACCTTCAATTATATTGATAAAGATTCACAAAACAGATTTATCGCTGCAACTTCTCGAAACCCTAGGTGGTATAACGATCGATCACAATGATAAATTAACACAAAACAGCCTTATCACCTTAATCTTTTGGAACCCTAGGTGGTATAACAATTGATTTCAATGATAAAGATGTTCAAACAGATATATCTAATCTATGGAAAGAATTCAGCATCACAATCTTTCGAAACCCTATGTGGTATAACAATCAATTGCAATAGTGAAGACACATGAACAAATACGAAAAAGAGCAATATTGAGGGCAAGGTGGGCACAGCATATATTTCTCTCTCAAGCAAAAGTTATTTACAAATGAGCTCTTATTTATATACATCAAGGTGTAGGGAACCCTAAAATCACCTTGTGTCATCTATAGTTCCTGCAATGCATGCAAGCAATGCGCCAAACCCTAATTAAGTAAACTATACAGTCAACTGGGAAACTACCCTCAGTTTGACTGAAACATCTAATCTAAAAATGGACAATTGTGCGAGCATGCACGTCCTTATTGAACACAAGTTAACTGGAAGACTATCATCAGTTAACGTAAAACCCTAAATAAAACTCCAAGTAAACAAGATGAATCTCAGAATAGACATGCATGAGGTGAGACAGCCAGTTAACTTGAAAGGGTAACGCCAAGTTAACTCCTGTGTATAATGTCTATCCTGAGAGGTGAGAAACTGAAGTCTACTGGTTGTGATCTCGAGCAACCAATCCCTCAACGAGGCTGTCAACTGCATCAGCATCTGAATGTCAGCAACTTAAGCAATCTTGGCAATCTTTGCACACTCAACCAGCATTTCACTGACTGGCAACTTTGGCGGCTCCGTAACTGAAGTGTTAGCCAACATCTCTTCTGCAGCTTGATACAAATCGGTCTCAGCTTTTCTGATGAAGTCATGAATTAAAACCGATTTGGTCTTGAATTCAATCTGTGTGTATTGTACTCTGAAAAACTCGTCTGTTGACTGTGAACACGGCTATATTCTGACAACTTTCTGAGAAGCTAAAATACCTGCTGAAGCTAAAAATAGCCTTTCGAAGATTTATTTTCGGCGAAAAATCTGAGATATGGGTTTTGTCCAGAAGAAGATTCTAAGACAACCCAGAACGTCAGAAATGCGAAAATCTAACTTCTACTCGACCATGCAAAGACTTTTCAGTTGAGAAAATTAGAAACTCGAGAACGAATGCTCTGGAGTTAAAAATTCCTGAAAAATCAAACGCACGATTTTAATTCGAGGAAGCTATATGAAAATGATCCAGATGCTGAGACTTGTCGAATTTGCCAATTTCAGGAACATGCGAATTGAAATCTAAGAGAAATCTGAGATTGAAGGAGGAAAAAGACATTTTTTGTATGTCTTCTTCTGTGAAAATCGCTCAAGATTTCTTTGAATTGCTGAGAACTGTGAACTTTAACCTGCAAAAGAATGTGATTGGAGAAATCGCCTTTGCAAATAGATGAGAAATCTGCCTTTGTTTGAGAAATATGAATCTCCCTTGAAAATACGCCTTTTGAATGAAGAAAAACGTATTTTGCTTGAAAATACGCCTTTGCCTTGAAGAAAAACGAATTTTGCTTTAAATTTGCTTTGAAAATATATAAAATTCGATTTCCATTTGAAGATATGAATTAGCTTTGAAAATTGCGAATTTCTCTTGAGATTGAATCTTCTCTTTGAAAAATACGAATTTTATTGAAAGCTCTGTGAATAACAAATGATGACGCCATACTTGAATAAGAAGAAATTCGCACCAATTGAGCAACTGCAAGAATTCAAAACCCTAACAAGAATAGAAGATCTCTGATTGGCCCCTTTTCAGTTCCACTGCCACTGACTGGAAGTTCGAATTTGAAAATAATAATAAAATACTTATTATCATGCAATGGCGCTAAAAATAGACATATTCTGAACTTCAGTTGACAAACTGGTTGAAGCTCTGAGATTCATCGTTTGACTTTACTGATTCCGAAAAGTCATCTCTTGAGCATATAGGCGTCCATTTGCTCAAGATACTTCATTACTAACTCCCTATTTAATAGTAACTTTCATCACGGCGTAACCGACGATTTCGGATGGCTGGGTGATCGCGAGGCGTCTGAGATAATCAACGGAAAGCCTCTTGAACAAAGGAAGAAATGTCTGGGGAGACACAACTACCAAAATCCATCGTTTAACCCTTGAAAATTAAATTTGATTAAATTGCTTCTGGGTTCGGACTTAGCCATTTTCCTAAAGCGCCATCACGATGCTTCAGCGGTGCTTGGTGAGCAGTGAACCAACGTCTGAGAAAACTCACGGCATGGTGGAGATATTCCGCATCCGATGACTCCTCCCGAAAAAGAGCTGTGTTAAGGGCCTCAAAAAGAAAAGCGCCCCTGGCTCAAGGTTGCACTTTGGACATTTCAACGAAAATCAAACGTCGTCAAAACACCCTACTTTGACAGCTGATATCTGGAGCTGGGATGACCCGATTCAAGCGTTATCTATTTTAACGGACAGCCAGGAGGGCCCTCAAGAGAAGTCACTGGAGGTGTCGAGGCAAGAAAACTGCTTCTAAGACCTCAAATTCTCCAGTGCGTATTTTTAATATGTTTACCGCTCCCAGACTTAGCCATTTTTCGGACGTTTTCACCTTGAAATATGACACCAAAGACCACCACGCCGGCGACTGCCAAATCTTTGGCTGGCTATGCTCGTTGGGATAAATTGATGCGCTCAATAGTCGTGAAGACTTCGAACGAAACGAGGCTCATCTGACCAGTCTAAAGGCTAGGCGCCTTAAGACCATAAAAATGCACTGAAAACCATTTGTTGGTTCCGCCCGTAAAATTACGTGCTTAGTAGAATCTCTGCCCGACCACCAGGAACGTCGGATCGACAAGGCTGAATGATGCGTTGAGCTGGGCTAGTATACTACATGTTGTGAAGACTATGTCGCAAATTACGGCATCTGAGGTTCCTTTAGGCCAGCGCCCACGGCTTGTACTTGCTGGGCATAAACGGAAGCTCAAAAACATGAAAACTCCATTTTAAGCTGATCTTTGCGGGGCCTGAACTCGAGAGTCGGATGACCCGGCGATAACTTCGTCGGATAAAGCGGTAGTTAGCAACAAATTGGTTGCATCCGGCAACAAAGCCGAGTTTTACCCTGCTGAAATGAAGCCCTCAGCTAGAGGCGCTTTTGCCTGAAAATGACAAATTTATGATCTCCTAAAATTTAGGGTTTTATCCTCTCACGATAACCGAGCTGTGAGTCTCGGAATGCCTCGTGAATAGCTCGGCGGATAGCCAGGCTGATTGAAGATTGACTGTATGCTTGAGCACTTCAGACAAGATCTTGACCTCCAAAAAACTGGGCGCCCCTGAGCTATACTTGCACTTTGAGGCTTTTCCTCTGAAAAATCTCCATGATTTGATCACTGAAAACTCTGTCTCGTTCATTGAAATGACCGTCTGCAATATGAAATGCCGTCGTGAGATGCTCCTTCATCGTGAAAATCTTTATTTTGAGTCTCTTCTTCAGGTTCTGACCAATATAACTGACTTTGACTGACAAATATTGACAAAAACTCCATGCTTGACATTGCCCAAAACGGTACTTTACAACATTTTAGCGAGGTTTAGACTTTAAAATGCAAAATGCCTTAATGAAGCAAAAAAATTGGTTTGGGTACAACATCAAGGGATGCACCAATTAGTTTTAGGAAAGACATGACTCTTCCCAAAGACTATGCCCCTCCAATATGAGGATATAAAATGGGAGAGAAGCAAGGAGGACTTGGCATCTATTTAAGATCACGATGGAAAGCAATTGAAAGGAATATAAAGGATCGATAATATGAAAGACAATGTTAATATATATTAATTGTCTTTAAAAGAGATAATCATAATATTTGAGGAAGGATGACGGGATGCCTTCAATGAAAAGACATGACCAGAATTAAAAGACATCATCATCCACACACTTAGATATATAGACGGAATCCATTCATGGAGGGATAAGGAGAGAAGAATATATTCTAAACAAAAAATCATTTATAAAAATAAATATACTCTAAAAATCAGATCATGGTGGCTGGGAACAATAAGAGTGATTTCTGCAGATCGAACCAAAGCAAAGCTGTAAGTACTTTCTGTTTTCAGATAATTAATTAGAAATATATTAAGGATGTAGATAATGATCTTAGCAAGCATTTTATGATTAAGATAATGAACAGTTTAGTGCATTATGAAATGAGATGAGACTTAAAATAATAAGTTATGCTTATGTATTTAGGAAAAGAAATCTGTTAATACATTATGAATTTAAATATATTAAGATTGATAAATATATTTAAATATATGATCATTGATAAATATATTATAGGTGATTGATAAATACAATTTATACATAATAATATTTTTCTAATTGATGTCATTTATTATTGTCATTTTGGGTATGCATGTCACTATTATAGTATTGCTAATATGTTATTTTGAATTGGACAACTAATAATGTTATGGTGATATATTCTATCATAATTATTGTGTGTGTAACCATATAAAACAACCATCGAAGAGGGTAAAGCAAAGAAGAATAGATTCCAGCATCAACCGA
This sequence comes from Sequoia sempervirens, assembly GCA_007258455.2. Taxonomy (NCBI): domain Eukaryota; kingdom Viridiplantae; phylum Streptophyta; class Pinopsida; order Cupressales; family Cupressaceae; genus Sequoia; species Sequoia sempervirens. Next base: position 369,142,049 of record VDFB02281492.1, read on the forward strand.
ACAAAGGTATGCTTTCCTATGATATTTTGTGAATATGATATAAACTAAAGATGAGCATGATATGTATTTAACTCTGGCAGAAGATCCAATATTCATTAGTTATGATAATGATAGTTTGCACATATGCATGAATCTGAATATCAATATTTGTTAATACGTATGATGAATCTGTGTCATTGATTTAAGAACAGAATATGTGTGTTTTATGGAATGACATTCATATTATCTTACTGCAAACACTAGCAATAATAGGGGAGTTGAGGACCTACGAGGAGGGGAACGGCGTGTGGGTCACCCTCTAAGTACCCCACCCACATGGATGGCAAGAGCCACATGGGCCAAGAGGGGTGTACTACTCTTGGGCTTAGAGCGAATGACTGCCCAGGACACCCTACTGTAGTTGCACCTTCAAATCCCCTAAATAATTAAGTAATAATGGTTCTGATAAGGGGAACAGTGACAGGACGCCTCACTAGGTACCCCACCCATATGGATGGCAAGGGCCACATGGGCCAAGAGGGGTGTACTGCTCTTGGGCCTAGTGTAGAGGATTTATTGGGCACCCTAGGCCATTATGTCCAAGGAAGAACGAATTAGAAAATCTAAAGAAACTCTATATATATATATTCATATTATGATCTTGTCTTTATTTATAAATGTCTACTAACATACTTGTAGGACTTAGCAAGTAGTTGTATCCCTAGCCATGTTCTCTTATATGCATTCTAATTAATATTATCTTGTGAATATTGAATATTCTCTAACTTTGTTTTGCAGGGGCCTACTCGCTCTATAAACATCCCCAAAACCAAGGTGATCACTTGAAAGTGATAAATTAGGGCAGATTTAGGGTTATACCAAAAAAGGGAACATTACACTATGCTGCCAAAATTTTAGCTTATTACATTCTTTTGTAGAGCTTCAGCATTGTAATTTTCAATGGCTTTTGGAAGGTATTCCACCAGAACACTCTCTAATACTCGCATTGGCATTGTAATGGAGATTGGATGGCGTAGCTACCAAAATCCATACAACATTCAGTTGGATAGTTCTATGCATTGCTCTCAAACGCCTACTGCCAAAGACAACATATTTATTTTCAAAATTGGCATAAATTGTAAACTATGTGGTTTGCCACCAGTAAGTGAAATATATTTGATTAATGCTCACATTCTAGTTGAAAATATTATTGATATTCATGATTGCTTGATCTACAAAAGGAGATGAAGGCTCCTTACAAAGAAATTACAAGACGATGTTTCTAAAAGAAACAATCGTTAACTGACGAAAACTAAACTAAAAAACAAGAAGCTACTAAAACAAACTAAAGCTAACTAACGACTAATTAAAACAAAGATGACCATTAATATTACATTAAATATTTTAATACCCTCCCTTAATGGTCATCGTACAAACAAAAACTAAGTATACCCAAAGAAATAACAGAGAAGGCTGCCCCCTTCTTCTCAAAACGCTTCTGCAACAAAAGACAAGAGCCTGCCACTTGAGATGAGTCTGCCACCAACCCTCCCAGAAACTGCAAAACATCTGGAAATGACCAAAACTGATCACAAAACATCCAGCCTAATGTTGGGTAACAAAATTGTCCCTCCCTGTAACCAGAGACACACCGAGAACAGCTGCCACAATTTTGAGGAAAAATCAGCAAACCCTCCAAACTTTTTTCAGATGAGCACAACGCTCCGGAACAAACTACAAGAAGTCAGTTGTGCAGATGTTCGCCCTAGCAACTCTAGGTGCAACCAAAACAGACTGCAACCAACTACGATTTTTGAGGAAAAAATCGTAAAACCCTAAAACTGAAGTATACTAAGCATTGTTTTTCCGGAAAAAAAAAAGGGTAAAAACCCTTAAAGGAATCCCACGCAACTCTGCGAATTACAGAAGCCCAGAAACAATTTTTTTAGGATAAAATTGAAAAAACTAAACAGGTAACAAACACAAAATCCAAGACATGGATCAGCATACAAAACATCATTTTTAAGGAAAAACAGTAAAACCTTTCCACAAACCAAAGAGCCCTCTCGAACTACGAAAACCCTAAGTAGGGCACATGGGAGGAAACCTTAATTTTTGGGGGAAAAAATTATAAACCCTCCCATGGTTTTTTCAGGCAAAAAATCAAAAAACCTAATAGAATTTTTTAAGGAGAAAAAATTATTAAAACCCAGCACTAATTTTTCATGGCGAAAAATTAGAAAACCCAGAACAAATTTCAAACCCACAAACTGAAAGCAGGTCGCCCACAAATTTTAAAGAAAAATATATCCAAAAAAAGACACAAATTGCACAGTAAACACCACAGCCACAAGCCAAAACACCACAAGCTGCAAATAAACAAATTTCTCCGCAAATGGCGACTTTTGAAGTCGCATGCAGACAAACCCTTGAAAAAGAGAAGAGACTCGCGATTTTTTGCAAATCGCCCAGAAAAACACGCACAAATTCATCACAAAGATTCGCGTGTAGAAGAAATACACAAGAGAGCAAATCAACACCTCCAAGAAAGCCATGAACAAAAGAAGCAATTTCTTTAGAGGCCGTCGAAAAACCTTCAAAAGAAAACCTGCGAAAATGTGATTTACGAGTAATAAAAACGTCTATAAAAACAAACCACAAAATTTCCTCAACCATGGCCGCGTAGCTCAGAAACCCTCGAAAAAACCTTCAAATGTCGCAGGCTATAGAAGACTTCGAATCGTGAAAAAACAAAATCCCGTGATTTTGAAGACAACGAACACCCATAAACATAGTCGTGATTCTACCAAAAAACATGCCCCTCAAAAAATTTCACTAAAAAAGAAACCTTCAAAAAATTTCAATTTTTTTTTTCTAAACCCTCAAAAAATTTCTTTCAGCCAACCAAGGTCGAGCTGCTTTGATACCATGAAAATATTATTGATGTTCATGATTGCTTGATTTACAAAAGGAGACGAAGGCTCCTTATAAAGAAATTACAAGACGATGTTTCTAAAAGAAACAACTGTTAACTAATGAAAACTAATGCTAAAATATAGGAAGCTGCTAAAACGAACTAAAGCTAACTAACGACTAATTAAAACAAAGATGACCATTCATATTACATTAAACATTTTAATACTAGTTACCGTATGCTCTCACCATGCCCATCTCAGGATCTCTGGAATCAAGAAGTGCTAGAATCTTGCATGCATATTCAATATCTAGTTTGGGACATTAAATCTGACTTTTGCAGATTTATCAAGTATTTCCAAGCACTATAGTGAAAGATTTTCAAGGTTTCTACTGTTGCTGGATAGTTTTCAGCATTATTGTTCTACTACCCTTCATTTCTTCCTCATATTATTTTGTTGCTGCATCCAATTCTTCAATCTCCATGTTTTTCATCTCCAGTAGGGTACTTGATCAAATTGTTACATTTCAAAGTCCCAAGTACAGCAAGAAGGTCGTCTTTAAACATTGATTTGCCACAGCACAAAATTTAATCAAATTACTGCCAAAGTAGAGTTTCAAATTCAATGAATTCAAAATGATCATGGTTCCTTTTCCAAATCATCAAGTTAGTATTACCAAGATGCTCATCAATTTCATGATCATAAGGTTTCATTATTTTTACAAATGCTCCAAAGAGTACACAGCATTTCATAGGTCCCAGCAAATTCAGCAATTACAAGTCACAAGTTCTTTAAATTTTCAAAGGGTCACTCATGCCAAATTTCTATTTTTGAGCAATAACCGCATCTAGCAGCCGTCATCACTAGTAGTGGCTATTTCCAAGCAATGAATTTGAGCCTATTTTAGACTTTTGTATTTAATTAATTGTTTTAGAAGTAGTTTTCTTTATAGTCATTTTATTTCCACTTTTTCTAAAGATGAGAATACATTTTGGAAATATTTTATTATTATTTTATTATTATTTTATTATTATTTTAAATCCCTAAAAGCTACTTTTAAGAGCTTATAAAAACAAGTGCTTTGAGCACATAATTTGTTAATGTTAGTTGAAGTCATGCTTATGCTACATGTTAGAATAATATATTATTATATTCTCTTCTTGTTAATGGTCAATGTTAGTTTAGCTTAGTTTAGCTTAGATTTATTGTTTCTACAGTAATAGGTAGGTAGATATATTTAATATCTACAACTTTATGTATCCTATATATAATGTAACTCTTTTTCATGTTAATATAAGAAAGTTTTTACCACTTTCATGGTATCAAAGCCGTAAGGAAAAAAAAACCCTAAAAAATTTGTGGGCCTGTCTGCAGCCGTAATTCAAAGTTTTTTTGTCTCTAGGGTTCCTGGGCGTCATCCTCAAAATTGCGTTTTTTGTTTCTGAAGATTTCAAAGTCACGTTTTTTTGCTGAGGATGCATCTTCAGACGCCTGTTTGTCACAGACCTGCGTGCGACCTCAGTCTTCTGGTTATGGCGCGATTTTAAACGCGATTTTCAGGCATTTTTTGTTCAGACGCGCACGTCACAGTTTCGTGGCTTTTTTCAAACGGTTTTTCGTGGCTTCATTCCGCGATTTTCTGTCATTCTCCTGTGCAAAAGTCCTGCATTTCTGACTTTATCTGGCGCACAAAAGCCTACAATCTCTAGCCACGTTCTGTTTCCCTACAAGCCCTTTTTTTCGACTCCTTATTCTGCATCTCGAGTCTTCTCTTAACCGTGTTTTTTACCTTGTTTGGACGCGGTTCTATCTTTTTCAAGGTTGTGCGACTAGGGTTTCGATTGTTGTTTCTTCTCGTTTTTCTTCTAGGTGCGATTTCCAAAAAAAAATTCTACTTTGTGAAGAAAATTCAGCGCCTAGGGTTTCTGAGAAATCGACCAAGCTTTTCACCCATCATTCTAGGTTAGAAAAAAAAATTGATCTTAGATTCCTTGTGGGTTTTTCGAGATCTCAATTGGGTTGTCGTTCGCTTTTTTTGGGTACCTCGTTTTACGTGCCTCAATATTTGTGCTATCAAAATTTTCTAGGTATTCTTCAATCCTTCTAGGTTTTTATTTATCTTTTCTGGGTTTTCAGTAAAACGTCAAAATCCGTGCTAGGATTTATGTATTTATGTTTTTTGTGCATTATTTTGTCGTCACTAGTTTGACCGCGAGGTACATGATGGCATCTCTGACGAACATAATGCTTAAAAGCAACCAGAAGTTCAACGGGAAGAATTACAACACCTGCAAGCAGCGTATGCTGACGATCTTTGAATATCGGTGTCTTGATGTGGTTGTTCTAGGTACATCATCTCGACCTACCGTTGTTGGAAAGGATCAAGACAAATGGGATGAATGCAACCGGGAAGCCATCATGCTCATCAAGCTTTCAGTCACTGACGACAAACTACCACAAGTGTCGTCAGGTAAAACAGCTGTTGAGGTTTGGATGAACCTGAAGGATCTCCATGAAACGTCAGATAAGAGTAGTGTGTTCTTTCTTAAGAACATGCTCTTTTCGATAATGATGGACAAGAAGAACATCACTCTCCAAGAGCATCTGACAAAGATCAAGGATATTCGCGACCAGCTGGAAGCTATTGGTCGAAAGATGGAGGAAGAGGACATGGTTGTCATTACTTTGAAAAGTATGCCAAAGTATTACAAGCATTTCATTGAGACGCTCAATATTACTTCAACAAATGTTGACTTGAAGTTTCTAGACTTGTGTAACAAGCTTCTACAACAGGATCGTTGGAGACAGTAGTTTGGAAGCAGTACCAGTTCGTCCTCCACAGAACAAGCGTTCTCTACCAAATCTTCTGCTAAGAACAAAGGGAAGGCTCAATCTTCTCAGCCGAAAGGCTCTGGTTCTTCTCAGGACAGCAAGAAGAAGAAGAACGTTCAATGCAATTATTGCCATAAATACGGCCACACTAAGGCTAATTGTTGCACTCGGTTGGCTTTTGAACAAAAGAAGCAGGGAGGGTCTCAACAAAAGGCACATGCCGCCGAGCACACTGAGCAAAAAGAGTCTGCATTCTATGCATTTATGGCCAAGAGAACTGCAGATTCAGTACATTCTTCTACCTGGTATATCAATTCAAGGGCATCGCGGCATTTTACTCATCGTCGGGATTGGTTCACCAAATTCGAACCATTCTCTGATTCTGTCATTTTTGGAGGAGGTGAAGAGTACACAATTGTTGGTAAGGGCACTGTCCAGATTCACTCAGGAGGAAGACATTTACTCTTTCTCGATGTCTACTATGTTCCAGGCATGGAACATAACCTTCTCTCAGTCAGTCAAATCATGCAGCATTCTCCCTAGTTAGATATTGTTTTCAGTTCGTCCACCTACAACATCATTGATAGGGCGACTCGTACAACAATTGTTATGGGACTTGAGGATCACGGTCTATACAGACTTGCTGATTCTGGTGATTCTCAGGAGCACGCTCTGGCTGCCAAGAGTACAACCATCAGCAAACTTTGGCACCTGCGTTATGGGCACCTGAATGTCCACTACCTCTCTCAACTGTCTCGGGAGGGTTTGGTTGCTGGTCTACCTGAGATTCAAACTCAAAAACATGGAGTTTGTGGAGCTTGTCAAGTTGGAAAGCAGCATCGGACACCGTTCTCGGATGGTGATTCTTGGTGAGCCTCCAAGGTACTTCAATTGGTTCACGCTAATGTATGTGGACCGATGAACACTCCTTTTGTTACTAGGTCCAGCTACTTTTTATTGTTTGTTGATGATTTCAATCAAAAAATGTGGGTGTATTTTTTGAAACATAAATCAGACATGTTCAGCACATTTCAGCAGTTTAAGGCCTTAGTTGAGAAGGAATCAGGTTCTCAGATTGTCACTCTAAGGTCAGATAATGGGGAGGAGTTTTGTTCAGCTGACTTCTCTTCTTTTTGTGTTGCACATGGCATTAAACGACAACTCACCACACCATACACCCCTCAGCAGAATGGTGTCGTTGAACGTAGGAATCGCACCATTACTGAAATGGCTCGTTCTATGCTTGAGTATAGAAATGTACCTAAGAAATACTGGGCTAAAGCAATTTACACTGTAGTCTACCTCCTGAATCAGTCACCTACACAGGCCGTTAAGAAGACGACTCCTCAAGAAGCCTGGTCAGGACGTAAGCCTAAGGTGGGCTATTTGAAAGTCTTTGGTTCTACCGCTCATGTATGGATTCCAGATGCCAAACATGCCAAGTTGGACTCCAAGAGCCAGACACTTATGTTTACTGGCTACAGCAACAATCAGAAGGCATACAAGTTGATTGATGTGGAGACGGATCGTCTCATATTCAATCGTGATGTTGTGATTGATGAGACTACTGCCAGTCCTACAGATCAACCTACGAAGGTTCCTGATGAGGGTGTTCGTCTTCCTCTTGGTTCCCCTATTGGGAGGGCTTCAAAGCATTCTGACTCTAAAGATGAGTCTATTGATCACGATCTAGCACCCCTTGATTTTCCTCAGGACTCCCATCCAGATGACTTTGTTCTAGACATCCCAAGCGATGTTGTTTCTCCTATTCCAGATGTTGGTACTTCTACTCGTCGGCCTAAGTGGTGGGCCAAAACTATTGGCGATCTTCATGATGATGAACTCATTGAGGGAAGATCAACTCATAGCAAGAGCAAGCAGCAACACACAGTCAACTTCGCTCTTATGGCCAACATCCACAGCATCTATGAGCCTCATACATATTCCGAGGCTAAAGGAATTCTAGAGTGGGAAAAGGCTATGCAAACCGAATATCATAGTCTTCTAAAGAATCACACTTGGGTTCTTTCTGATCTTTCTCCTGGGAAGAAACCTATCAGTTGCAAATGGGTTTATAAGGTCAAGTATCATGCCGATGGTACATTGGATAAATACAAGGCCAGATTAGTAGCTCGGGGATTCACACAGCGAGAAGGCATTGATTACGAGGAGACTTTTGCTCCTACTACCAAGATGAGCACAATTCATCTTCTTCTCGCTATTGCAGCCCAATTTGGATGGACACTTCATCAGATGGATGTCAAGAGTGCCTTTCTCAACGATGAGTTGCAGGAAGAAGTCTACATGACGCAACCTCCTAGTTTCAAGGTTGCCGGCAAAGAACATCAGGTGTGTAGGCTCGTGAAAGCGCTCTATGGACTGAAACAGGCTCTAAGTGCATGGTACATCAAGATTGATCAGTACTTGGTTGATCATTGTTTTCAGCACAGCCCTTCTAATAGTAATTTGTATGTCAAACACTCTGGTGATGATATCCTCTTTCTTGTTGTCTATGTTGACAATTTGATCATTACTAGCAGTTCAACACATTTGATTGCAGCAATCAAACAGGATTTGTGTCAAACTTTTGACATGACAGATTTGGGGCTTCTCCATTACTATTTGGGTATTGAGGTTTGGCAAACAACTAATAGTATTTTTATCTCTCAGTCTAAGTATGCTCGAACTCTGCTTGACAAATTTCGGATGCAGGATTGCAAACCTTACTCCACACCTATGGAGAAGGGGCTGAAGTTGTCAGCCAACTCTGATTCACCTCCGGTCGATGAAACAACATTCAGGCAACTAGTGGGCAGTCTCATCTATCTCACTACCACTAGACCTGACATCAGTTTTGCAGTGAGCTACATTTCTCGCTTCATAACAGCTCCAAAAGCTAATCATTGGATTGCAGCGAAGCGGGTGTTGAGATTTGTTAAGGGCACTTCAGACTATGGCATTTTGTATGGCAGATGCAAGGATCCAAAGCTGATTGGTTACATAGACTCAAATTGGGCAGGTCCAGTGGATGACAGAAAATCTACTTCTAAGTATGTATTCAGTTTGGGTACAGGTGTTGTAACATGGAACCAGCAAGAAGCAACAGGTAGTGGCTCTTTCCTCAACTGAAGCAGAGTATCGAGGAACCGTTAAAGCAGCATGTGAGGCAGTTTGGCTTCGTAGGATGCTTTTTGACATGCATATGTCACAAGCAAGACCTTCACCCTTGTACACTGATAATCAAGGGGTGCTCAAACTGGCCAAAAATCCAGTCTTCCATGAACGTACCAAGCATGTTGAGCTTCATTGTCAATACATCCGCAAGCTGGTAGAAGACGGATCGGTTTAGCTACAGTATGTTCCGACAACGGATCAGACTATAGATATTCTCACCAAGTCTCTGAGCCCGGATAAGTTTGTAAAATTTAGGGGGCAACTTGGTGTTGTTGATGGATTGACCATTAAGGGAGGGTGTTAGAATAACTTATTATTATATTCTCTTGTTGTTAATGGTCAATGTTAGTTTAGCTTAGTTTAGCTTAGGTTTACTGTTTCTACAGTAATAGGTAGGTAGATATATTTAATATCTACAGCTTTATGTATCTTATATATAATGTAACTCTTCTTCATGTTAATATAAGAAAGCTTTTACCACTTTCACTACAGAAGCTATTATTCAATTGAAGTCATTGTAACAACCATTGCATGTATGTAATTTCACGAAATAAATTGACAAGGGATTATATTTAGTCAGGTTATGTATAGGTTAGATCCATCTTTGTAAATTGTAGCTTTGTATGCAGTTTAGTTGTTCATTCTATGAAATTGTGTGGTGCTCATTTGTTTAATTCAGTACTGTTGATGTTAATTTACTGGTCTCGACTATAGCCAATAGTAAGCATTTGTCTATTTTCTATTCAATATTGAAATTGAATATCATTGTATACTTTTGCCAGTAGAAAGTTGTGTGCATTTGTACTTGAATTAGTTTACTGTCCTTAAAATCTGAAAATCTCACTACAAGTCTTGACTGTTGACAGTCTGGCATTTGCATCTAGGGTGTATACATAATAAATTAATAATTTACATTCATGTAAAATGCCCCATTGAAATCTTGTAAATGTGCATACTTGTGAACTATGTTTATAGTTTTGTTCAAAGCTTTAGGTCTTAGATTTAGTTAGGTGTTAGGGAGCTTCCCCTTATAAGTTGAAGAAAGGTTCTTACGTGTGTGTTGCTTCCTTTTGTGTTGTCTTGCAAGAGACAAATTAAAATGCTAGCATACTTACCACGTCATTTGCAGTTTTCAAATAAATGAGCTTGGGGAAGCCATCAGTTTAGAAAATACTAAATAGACTTTAGAAGCAAACAGTTTCAGACCTGTCTCCATTGTCTCCAAGAGAGTAATATAGAACACCCGTGTCTTCATATCAAATGCACTATTCAGATTCTTCTCAACTTGTATTAGCTTAGTAATACTCCAAGCATTTATTAATTCATCATCATAAACAGTAAGAATCACCAGACTATTACATTTATTCTTCCCATACTGGCTTTTATCAGATGCACTCAAAAATACTCATCACCACTCATAAAATCAGCTTGAGGACATGCTTCAAATCACAGCAGAGAAATCTGTACCAGGTAGTATTTTCCATTGATTACAAAACCTTCTATTTGCTGTGCAGACCGTCTCAGGATCTCCATTCAGGAAGTCACACTTCCCATCTATTGGTTGAACACCCTATCTAAGTTGTGCAGCAACTGCTAACACATCTGATTCAAATTCATTATCCCAATCAGAATGGATGTCTTTGCATTTGATCTAACGAGCAACTTGCAGCCATATGGCTGTTTATGTTTTGGTACACAATCAGATTTCAAACTGTATTTTACATAAGAGCACTCTATTCAGCCTCCAAAGCACTAACCCATTCCTTTTTTGTTTTTTCATTTTGCAGAAACTCAATTAGGTTCAAAATATATTACCTCTGTTACTCATGAATGCTGAATTCATCTCTGGACAACTATACCTCTATCAAAGCTACAATTCTGGCTGATCTCGTAAAATTTGAAGTTTGAGATTATTCTACTACCTATTTGATCATTCTAGATCCCTCCTCCCATATATGTTCTTTGGATTTATATAGCCCATTCTACACAATTTTAAGTTATAATTCATTTCTTATGAATATTGCAATGGCTTCAGAAGCAGCTATTAACCCTACAGTCGCACCTTTTCCGTGGACCAAAGTTTCTTTTACAGAGGTGGTTCTGAAAGACACAGATTCTGACCTCCCTCATGATGCAATTTGTTCTCCCTTGGTTGTAGATTTGTTCGCAGCTAAGGAGACAAAGTCTGCAGAAGCACCATTAACCCTTGCTATTGCTGAGGCGCCTCTGTTTGAAGGTGCTAATCCACATCGTATTTTGGAGAACCCTACTACTGGCATTGCAGCTGTTTGAGGGCTTAGATCAGTTCAAGAGAAGGTTCTAGTCTCTAGAGGCTCCTGTTGGGGATGTCCAACATACTGTCCTATCAACACTTTTGCCTGGCATGCCAGCAAAGACTTTTCTGTCAATCCCCTACCCTTCGCAGATCCCACATCTTGTCTTAGGGTTGAATATGCTCACTAAAGAAGAAATATTCAGAGAAAATGATCAGATTTGCAAGTTCAACAAAATGTGGCCCAGATTAGCAGCCAGTCACAGATGGGTAAAAAAGTGTGGAAACCCTTCTAGTTCTTGTTTAACTCATAGACATTTATTGCTGTGCCTAGGAATTCTTCATTTATTTTTGTGATTCACCTAAATATAAAGCGTCTATATTGAGTAAAGGTCCCTAGTTTAGGGGTCGGAAGCCTTCTTGATGAAGCCCTGGTTTTCCACCTTAAACCCCCTTCCTGATATGTTTTCACTGCTTCCTGTTTGAGTCCACCTCTCCCTCTTACAGTTTTGGATCATCTCAAGTTTTAAGGCTATGGGTAGTACTATCAGTTCTTTTTGTTTTATTTCTCGTAAGATGGATAATCTTTCCCGTCCTACTTTTGCTCAGATTTTAGTTGAGATAGATTTGTCTAAAGGTTTGCCTGCAGCTATCAACCTCTAAGAACAAAATTTAGTTTGGAAGAAACTAACCTTTCACTGCTGCTCTTGTTTTGGACTTGGGCATTTGGTGGCTTCCAACCCTAAAGCTAACCACAAAGATTCTAGTCTTGCCTATTGGTAGCAAGATGCTAGGACTCATCATCTCAAGGTTTTTGGAACTCACACAAAGTTGCCTAAATCTGGATTCTTGTGATGGTAAGACTACTGCTGAACTTGTTCTTCTTCCTTCTCTGGTCCCAATGGTCACCCAGTCTCTTGAGCTGTCTGAAACTCGAGTTATTCTCACATGCACTCCTCCAGTTGGGCCAAAGAATGGTTCATCTCAGGCTTTGACTAATAAGAAGTGTTTGGATGGCAATACTTCCTAAGCTCCCTTGCCTTTCCCTTATGTAATGTCCCCATTTTTGGCCCAGGCATTCAGAGAGGAAATTATTTTATTAATTAAATTAAGTTGTCTAAATTAATGTTTTTCAAGCAACTTGTATTTAATTAATTATGTTTTTAAATAGAATATTTTATTTTTATAAAGTGACTTTACCTAGGGCCAAAAAAGTAAAATATTATAAAGTCACTTATAAGGAGTTAAAAGGTGGTTTTATAATTTAAATTCCACAAAGTTCCATAGAAGGTTTTAAAAGGAGGTTGTGGAAACTCATTTGATTCATTCTTGGGTTGATTCAATTTGGTGAAGCCCTCTTTGGGAGTCTGAACTAATGTTCAATTATTCAGCCTAGGACGAAAACCCTAAGGCAAATATTGGTTTCATGGACAAAAACCCACCCAGCCAATCCTTGGTGAATTCATCCAGAGTTCACAGGTGTGCAGATTGATGCAGATTTGAAAGAGATTGTGCGAGAAATTGTTTGAAAGGAATTATTTTTCCAGATATTGGATATTTTACCCAGAAAGTATTTTATGTTAGCTGCTTCCTTCCAAGGAATCGCAGCCTTTGAAAAGTTATGGACTGCTGGAAAAAGACAAAAAGGTCAGAAAAGAGACAAATTAGTAGCCATACCGAATAGGGAGTCTACGTAAAGAATGAATATTCAAGTTTTAATCTGCCGTACAAGTTCATACAAAGGGGCGTGTGAGAGTAAAAAGGAATCGCTTGGCTTTTTGTGAAGTTTGGTGATTATTTTAATTCTGAAATGTCTTCTAATACTCAGCCGTGCCACTTTATGGGAGTGAATATAAAAATAAAGTAATTGTTTTGGGAGACAAGGACTGACATACTCTGCATCTGGTCTGACACATAAGACAAAAATCAGCTTTTTCTGGTTCCTTTATCAACTTTGTAGAGTCTTCTATAAAACCAACTCTACCGTAACTCCTCTTCAACAGCAGTTGTTTGGTCAAGAGTTTAGAGTAATCTGAGGCAGATTTGGTATTATTTCAGACTGCAGGGGTCATAACAACAGTTCTAAAAGTGACTGTGTGCAGCATTAAGAAGAAAGTACAGGTCTGAGGTATATGGGCAGAGTTAAATGTATCTGGTTGCAGTGATATTCAATAACGTTCCCTTGCATTCTTCGACATATTTGGCTGCTTTAAATGCTCAGTAAGTTCCAGCAGTTTAAGGACTGGTTATATGCATGTATTCATCCATTTACAACAACATAAAGGGTTATTAACTTATTTCCAGTAGTGACGTAGCTGCAGCTAGTTAGACACAGTTAAAGGTAGATATTCCTATATTTGAGACAGTCCAACGCATTCTGTATGCAGTTAATAATTGCAACAAACTGGTTAGTTGTATATGCTGTTTAGGAACATTGTTATTCTTTCCAGTTCAGTTTTATATGTAACTTGCATCAAAGATATTAATCAGTGATAAGTTGCGATCTGAGATATTTACCAGTGATTTCTGAAAGAGCAGAGTGAATGTTTCTTGTGTATATTTCTTGCCATAATTACATCACTCTTTCATAGCATTTGTATCTCTCATTCATTACAGTTGTCTAGCATTTGAATACACAATTCAGTTGGAGGATACAGTGTTTTGATTAGCAGACATTTTGCTAAATATTTGTTGAAATCCACATTGTTGGTTGAAACACACAAAAATCTAGTAAGGAGACATTACACTTAAGTTGGCCTTCCTTCCTATCCTTCTCTTACTGGAGCTCCTTTGGATTGTAAGACTACTTCTGTTTCTCAGCATGGGGCTATGATGCTGCCCACTGCTGTGGCCTCAGCTCCTGATTCCCCTTTGCCCCGGGTCTCGTCTGTGGGTGTTCCTCATTCTGATCCCAATAGTTTAAGCCCTAAGGAACTGATATTACCAATGCAGCAGATGGTAAAAAATTGAACGAATTTATTTACACGAAGAATGTACATAAATAGATTACAAAGGATCGATGTTTCTAAAAGGAAACAATTGATCAAAGCTAGGAAAAGAAACTTTCCAATATAGACATTAAGTGAAACAATTGACCATTAAATAAATAATTTTAATTATTCTAATACCCTCCCTTAATGGTCAATTTGTCAACTACACCAAGATTCCCTCTGAATTTTACAAACTTATCTAGATTGAGCGACTTGGTGAGAATATCTGCTGTGTGATCCTCTGTCGGAACATACAGCAACTGAACTGATCCATCTTCAACAAGCTTCTAAATGAAATGACAATGAGTTTCCACATGCTTGGTTCTTTCATGGAAGACTGGATTTTTGGCAAGTTTGAGAACTCCCAGATTGTCACAGAACAAGGGAGTCGGACCTGCTTGAGATATTTGCATATCCGCAAGCATCCAGCAAAGCCAAACTGCCTCACAAGCTACTTTAACTGCTCAACGATACTCTGCCTCCATCGAGGAGAGAGCCACTGCCTGTTGCTTTTTACTAGTCCATGTGACTGCACCAGATCCCAAACTGAACACATACCCAGATGTTGATTTCCTATCATCAACCGAACCTGCCCAATTTGAGTCTATGAAACCACTGAGTCTAGGATCGTGACTCCTAGTGTAAAGAAGTCCAAAATCAGAGGTGCCCTTCACATAACGCAACACACGCTTCATTGCTACCCAATGATTAGCCTTGGGGGTTGTCATGAAGCGTGAAATGTAGCTAACTACAAAACTAAGGTCAGGTCTAGTGGCAGTGAGATAGATGAGGCTGCCCACTAGTTTCTTGAACAATGATTCATCCACTACAAGTGAGTCTGACTTAGCTGGCAACTTGAGCCCTTTTTCCATGGGTGTGGAGGCAGGTTTACAATCTTGCATTCAGAACTTATCCAATAGACTTCGAGCATATTTGGACTGGGAGATGAAGATACTGCTCTCGGTCTGCCAAACCTCAACACCTAAACAATAATGCAGAAGTCCCAAATCTGTCATGTCAAATGTCTTGCACAAATCCTATTTGATCTCAGCGATCAAATGTGTCGAGCTGCTAGTAATGATCAGGTCATCCACATAGACAACAAGAATAAGAATATCACTACCAGTATGTTTGACATACAAATTAGAGTCTGATGGACTCCTCTGAAAGCCATGATCTGTGAGGTACTTGTCAATCTTGATGTACCAAGCTCGAGGAGCCTATTTCAGGCCATAGAGTGCTTTTACCAATCTGCACACCTTGTGTTCTTTACCAGCAACCTTGAACCCTGGAGGCTACGTCATGTATACTTCTTCCTTCAACTTACCATTGAAGAAAGCACTCTTAACGTCCATCTGATGGACTTTCCAACCAAAATGGGTTGCTAAGGCAAGGATGAGTCAAATGGTACTCATCTTGGCTGTAGGAGCAAAAGTCTCCTCGTAGTCAATGCCTTCCTTCTGTGAGAACCCCCTAGCAACGAGACGAGCTTTGCACTTGTCAAGGGTTTCGTCAACTTTGTACTTAACCTTATACACCCATTTGCAGCTAATGGGCTTCTTCCCTAGAGGAAGATCAGAAAGGACCCAAGTGTGATTTTTCTAAAGACTCTGGTATTCAGCCTCCATAACCTTTTCCCACTCAGGAATTCCTTTAGCCTTTGAATATGCCTGAGGCTCATAGACACTATGAATGTTGGCCATGAGAGAAAAATTAACTATATGTTGTTGTTTGCTCTTGTTTCTGGATGATCTACCCTCAATGAGCTCATCATCATGAAGATCAATAGTCTTAGCCCACCATTTAGGTTGGAGAGTAGAGGTGCCAACATCAGATGTAACAAGAGGAGCTGGAACTGGTTGTGGATCTGGAACATGTTCATCAGGTGGAAGATCATCATCATCCAGAGGAAAATGAAGTTGAGCATCATCAAAAACAGAATTTGCATTATCCCTCCCATTAAGTGGACCTAATGGAAGACGGACACCCAAATCAAAAGCCTTCAAATGTTGATCCTCAAAATGATGCACAGATGAGGAAAGGTGAAAAGGTCCTCATTCTTCATCAAAGAGAACATCCCGACTAAAGATAAGACGATCAGAGTCTACATCAATCAACCAATAAGCCTTATGGTTGTCACTCTACCCGGTGAACATAAGCTTTTGACTCTTGGAATCCAACTTGAAGCACT
The DNA here is from genome assembly GCA_007258455.2 of Sequoia sempervirens. Lineage (NCBI taxonomy): Eukaryota > Viridiplantae > Streptophyta > Pinopsida > Cupressales > Cupressaceae > Sequoia > Sequoia sempervirens. The sequence goes on from VDFB02281492.1 coordinate 369,158,402, forward strand.
TGGCATCTGGAATCCAAACATATGCTAAAGAACCAAAGATTTTCAAATGACTGATCCTAGGTTTTCGACCAGTCCAGGCATCTTCAAGAGTCTTCCCCTTAACAGCCTATGCAGAAGACCGATTAAGGATATAGACAACAATGTAGACTGCCTATGCCCAATATTTATTCGGAACACTCCTATGTTGTAACATAGAGCGAACCATCTTAGTGATTGTGCGGTTGTGCTGCTCTACAACACCGTTTTCCTAACGAGTGTAGGGTGTGGTTGGCTAGCATTTGATTCCGTGTGTATCACAGAAGTTGGAGAAAGCAGTAGAACAAAATTCCCCCCCATTATCTGACCTAAGAGTGATTATGCAACAACCAGACTCTTTTTCTAATAAGGCCTTAAACTTCTGAAATACCATAAACACATTTGATTTTTGTCTAATAAAGTACACCCACATTTTACGACTAAAATCATCAACAAAAAGCAAGAAATCCCTGCAACCAGTAACAGAAGGTGTAATCATTGGTCCACATACATCAACGTGAACCAACTGCAGTACCTTAGAGGCTCGCCATGAGCCACCATCCGTGAACGGTGTCTTGTGCTGCTTCCCAACCTAACAAGCTCCACAAACGCCATGATGTTGAGTCTGAATCTCAGGTAAACCAGCTACAAGTCCCTCCCGAGCTAGCTAAGAGAGATAGTGCACATTTAAGTGCCCATACCACTGATGCCAAAGACTGGTAATAGCAAAATTTCTGGCTGCCATGGCTAACTCTAGAGAATCACTTGTATCCACAAGTTTGTATAGACCATGATCCTCAATACCAACAGCCACAATGGTGTAAGTCTCTCAATCAACAATGGAACATTTGTGTGCACTAAATACCACATCCAACTGAGGAGAGTTTCGCATGATCTGACTAACAAAGAGAAGGTTTAGTTCCGTGCCAGGAACGTAGTATACATTGAGGAATATGAGATTCCTCCCACCAGATTGAATCTAAACAGTGCCCTTACCAACAACTGTATATTCTTCACCTCCTCCAAAAATAACTGAGTCAGTGAAAGGAGAGAAATCTGTGAACCAATCACGCTGATGGGTGAAGTGTCACGAAGCACCTGAATCATTGTACTAGGCAGAGGACTTCACATGATCTTCAAGTCTTTTAGCCATAAATGTGTAAAAGGAAGATTCCTTCTGCTTAGTGTGCTCGTCAACATGCGCTTTTTGTTGATACCCTCCCTGCTTCTTCTGCTCTGAAGCCAAACGTTGACGACAATCCTTCTTCATATGACCATATTTGTGGCAATAATTACACTGAATGTTCTTTTTCTTGGGGCTGCTCGAAGGTTGACTTGAGCCTTTCTACTGTGAAGGCTAACCTTTCCCTTTGTTTTTAGGTTGAAACTTAACTACAAAAGCTTGTTCTATAGAGTAGGATGAGGCACTACTACCAAACTGTTGTTTCCAATGAACCTACTGCAAGAGGATGGTACAAAGCTCTGAAAACTTCAGATCAACATTAGTAGATGTAATGTTGAGGGTTTCAACAAAGTGCTCATAAGACTTCGGTAGACTTTTCAAAGTGATTACTACCATGTCTTCTTCCTCTATCTTCCGACCAATCGCCTCCAACTCATCACGGATGTCCTGAATCTTTGTCAGATGCTCCTGTAAGGACATTCTCTCATCCATCATGAAGGAGAACAGCTAGTTTTTTAGAAAGAATGCACGGCTCTTGTCGGAGGTCTCATGCAAAGTTTTCAAGTGCTCCCAAATCTCAACAGTTGATTTGCTAGATGGTACCTGTGGAAGTTGATCATCAGTAACTAAAAGTTTAATGAGCATCACCGCTTCACGATTTTGCTCATCAAACTTTTCCTGGTCTTTACCCGCCGTTGTGGGTCGAGTGGTATTGCCAAGAACAATCTGATCAAGGCAGTGATATTCAAAGATCATCATCATTTGTTGCTTCCAGGTATTATAATTTTTTCCATTGAATCGTTGACTGCCTTCCAACATAATGTTGGTCAAACTCGCCATCTTGCACGCTTTTCAAGGCACAAAAAAAAAAAGACAAACTGAAAAGGTGATAAAACTGATTGCACAAAATCTGAGACATGAATTCCAAAATACTGAGGTAGTTTCAGGCACAAATATCAAGACAAATCCATCAGCACAAATTCCAAGGCATGGATTTCGAAACACCTAGAAAAATTTGTCAACTGCCTAGAAAAGTTCCCGAAAAACCCAAAAAGAATCTACTATCAGAAAAAAAAATCGGCTTGAGACAGGAGATTTATTCAAAACCCTAGCTCGAAAAAATTATTAGAAACATTTTAGATAGATGGGAACTAGAAATCCTCAAACCAAAACAAATTCGAGGTAGAAATCTGCCCAAAACAAAAGTAGGAATTTTTGGAAAAATAGTAAACGCCCAAAAAATGCAGCAAATGAGGAAAACCCATCATAGTTCTGAAAAAATTGCCAGGAGAAAACTTCCACCCGCTTGCCCAAAAATCTGCAAGAAACGCGACTAGAAAGAAAAAATAGTCAAGTGTCTTCAAAAATGCGTGTAGGGATTTCTTTCTTCAGAAAACACGCCCAAGAGAAGCACATCGCGCGACCACAAAAGCACCAGAAATCGCGCCAAAAAGAAAATGGAAACCTCCAGAAATTTTGAGCAAAAATACGCCAACAGAGACCACAGATCATGCGCAGAGAGAAAATGCCAGTAAAGGGTTTTAAAATGCGTTTTTGAAAGCAAAAAATCACGCCCAGAAAATCACAATTTTCCTTCTCACAAGGTCGAGCGGTTTTGAGAAAACAAAAAACGCAATTGTAATCAGAATACCCACGAAAAAAAAAAAATTCTTCAAAAATCAGAAAAAAATTGGCACCCAAGGTCTATGGCTCTGATACAATATTATGAATGCAGCAGATGGTAAAAAATTGAATGAATTTATTTACACGAAGAATGTACATAAATAGATTACAAAGGATCGATGTTTCTAAAATGAAACAATCGATCAAAGCAAGGAAAAGAAACTTTCCAACATATACATTAAGTGAAACAATTGACCATTAAATAAATAATTTTAATTATTCTAATAACTGAAAAGAGTTTTTGATCCAAATGACTGGGACTGTTCTAGTGTAGTTAGTAAGAAGCTTTCTTCAAAGGCGGTGCTGCACTCTCATAAAAAAGGATTAGGTCGTATGGTTGTTAGTGTTGCCTCTATTGTGGTTTTCCCTTTTTACTTGCCTTCTCTTGGTGGTTATCATTTCCACTAGCTCGACATTGTCTATTGGAGGGCCAAGTGCTTTTATTGAATGTTTGTTGAAGGTGTTAGTGGTCCAAATGGTTTATGTTATGTGTACATCAATACAGATTGTTGGGGTCATTAATCGGAATATGTATTTTGTAATATTTTATATTTGCACTATTCCAAGGTAGGGGCCCTGATTGTTTCCCCCACTAACTTATCTAAAAATATAAAGTATGGTTTAGTTAGATCTCCATTGTTCCAAGTCCTTTTTTCTTTGGAATGCTACAATTGTTTAAACCTCCTCTCACAATTCCTTGCGCAGTTTGAACAAATGATATTACTATTTTGAAAAAATACCCAGACTGCTACATTTTATTAAAGTGATTTTTTTTCCTTTGGTTGAAACTTGAGACAAAAACAGCAAGGAATTATAGGAGCAACTGAGTGATATAGAATCAAATTTTTTGGGTCATCCCTTCTCCAATGGTCTCCTCACATTTCTATTTACTAACTCTCTGCTCCTTCAACTGATGCAAAATACTAGAATCTTGGAGAGCCGGAAAAATGCTATAGAAATGGAAGAATCTTTAATTTGTTTTCCTAACATCTGAATTGTTCAGCAAATCAACTGACCATCTGAGAGTAATGTCCTGTAGATAGGATCAGAAAGAATGGTTTCTAAGGCAAAATTAATGGAATGAGAACGATGATGAGAATACCAAGTAGCAATCAGAAACTCGGATGAAAACCAAATCCTCCAATATTAACTCTATTAAATGGCCATTTATGACAGGATTCTTCAAAAAAGAGGACTGCATGTTATGCACCAATCCATTTTTTCAGTGATTGTGTCATTTCCACATGGGGCCGACAGCATGTTTGAATTTTCTAAACAAGGGTTTCAACATTCCAGGGCTATAGTAATTTTTCTTCAACGATTTTTAGGCTTTCAGCATTGATTATTCTGAAAACTAGAGATTGTTTTGATTTTACCAAAAGGGAGGATTTGATTTCACATTACAAATTGCTCATAGCCCACAAGCCAGCAGTCTGACAGGCCACAAGCCATTGAATGTGAAATGTCCAAACACCAAAGAAAACTAGTGTCTCCTCTCATACCACATGATATGCTCTTGGAGGATATAAATGATATTCATCGTACATATATAAATGTCATTATAATAAATAATGAGATTGTGTATGTATAACATATCAATTATGAAGATATTGTTGGTACCATAGAAGCAGAAATCGCAAAAACTATCGTGATTAATCATAAAAATCAAAAATCGCTAGGTTTGCCGATTTTTGCCCCATTAAATCATGATTTTCAACACAATCGTTGACTCACGATTTTCAAAGAGTTTTATGGTGTGTAAATGTGTTGAAACCAAAACAAAATCAGGTAAAAAATTGCTAGGGAAACAAGTTAGGATTTCAAAAAGAAGTCACAGGTACATCATCACTTGATAAATTTGTTTGGGCCATTGGCTCTCCATAGAGTCACAGTACCCACTGCAGCTATGCAAGCCATAGGAGTCTGTGGTCCATGGGGCCAAGCCCCTGTGCAGCAAGGTGCAAGCGACAAGGCATTCACCGTCTCCACCACATCCTAATTTTTTTATTTTGTTTTCATTTTTTTTTAATTTATACAGAAACTATAATAATTATTAATATAATAATATAATATGATAATTATAATATATTAATTATATATTATATAATATATAATTATATTAATATTAATTATTATATTATATAATACGATATGATATTATATAATAATATATGACAATATAGTTATTAATTTTTTATTTTTTATTTTTTATTTTTTTTTATAATCGGTAAGATGATTTATTTTATTAATAATAATATAAAGTAATTACATGCCAATTTAAAGGGTCACTATATTGCCTGCTTACGGTAGACCAAAAACACCAGCAACCCAAAAAAACTACTACCAAACACAATGTTGCTAAGAGCATTGGTTTCCTAACCACCCAAGATTTCATTTCACAAAAATACAATATAGTTGTTAATTATTATTATATAATATAACAATTATAATAATATTATAATTAAATATATATAATTATATTATATTATTTTTTAATCCAATTTTTTCCCCATTTTTTATAACATTATTATAATATATTAATTATATATTATATAATTATAATAATATTCATTATTATATTATATTATATATTATAATAATATAATTACAATAATTATAACTATGTTATATTATTATAATATAATATAATAAGTAAATATATTATTTTTGTTATAATGGAATATGATGGTATCTTTCACATTCCAAACTTCATATCAGCCATTTATATCCTAAATTCTTACCCCCAAGATATTTGCATCATGCTACAAACCATCCAAATTTCCTCCATTTGTGTGTTCAGCTGCCACAAGTAGACTTTCAAACAAGATAGATCATTTACCAGATAAAAGTTCTAGTAGAATCCAAATAAGCAAATAACCATAAAGTCCTCTGGAAATAACTTTTAACTGTCAGAGCGAATCTATTCACCCTTTCCATCCTGCATAGAATTCTTGTTTCTGTCTGCTGGTTGTGCATGTGTGACAATGTTCACTGATGAGCATTTACTTGTTGACTTTCGATATACTAACAGATTCAAACATATTTCAGCTGTTCCCATGAGCCCTTCCCTTAGCAGGTCCCATCCTTAATTTTAGTTAGTTCATGAAAATTTCTCTTGAAATAAAATGGCACTCTAATTCGTCATACCTCAAAATTTCCATTCTAATATAACCCATTCCTAAAAAACATGACATTCTAGCCTTCTATATCTGAAAATTTCCCCTAATGGGCCCCAATCCAAAATAACATAACATTCTAGTCTTTTGAATCTGAAAATTTCCCCTCTAATAGACCTCAATGCAAAATAACATAGCATTCTCATCTTTTTAATATGACTATTTTCCTTCTAGTATGCCCCATTCCAAAATCAAATACATGATATCTTTCACATAGTTATTTAAGTAGCCCATTCAAATCTTGCAATAGACCCTAATTGTACACATTAGTATGTCATCCATTTTAGAAATGAGGCGATTTAAAAGGATGCCTTACCAATACTTCTTCTTGATAACCTGAAAATGCTTTTGCCAAATCTTGTATGCTACTTACAATAGCATTGTGTACCTCTTTTCCTCCTGTCAAGCAGAGTCTGCAATACATGGTCAAAAACAAACTATGAATCCAAAATATCAATGTTACAGGATATTGATTGAATTTAGATTTTGCAAATAGTAAAAACTAATGTTGAAACAATTGGATTAGACCATTCAATTAAAACATGAAATTATATAAAGCATTACCAGATCAGTATAATAGACAACCATCTTAATTCTTTTTGAGACAAGTTGAACATACCATGTCTCATGAAGCTGTTCAAAGAAGAGGCCTTATAAAGTTATTATCAAAAAGTCTTGAGGTCCGAAGGCATGAAATTATTCGATGCTTTTAGAGCAATTCTTGACCTACTACCCCTTTAAATAGGGCCAGCTGCTACGTGAGCCTCTTAGTTTTGCAGAAAAAATGTAAAATTAAGGAATCATGTGTACACAAAAATAAACAGTTTTCATATATAGATAAGAAAAAATTATTAAGTAAATAATGTGAAATACAAACCTTTGTACCATTATCTCAGGCTTAACCCATGGTCCCATACTTTTAACATCTAGGGCACTTGCACACCTGTATGGTCTAGTTTGTGCAAGAAAATTTGGTCCTATATTGTGCCTCTTCTTGAAAAAATGATGAGAAACCGCCAATTTCTACAATACTCCATCAAGATAACTTGGTCACTAGGATATCAGGATAGTGTGTATGGATATGAATCAAAACTACAAACCGTGATATAGGTGAATTAGGAAATTAAATGAACCAATCAGCCCATTACAATATGACCATCCTAGCATGGTTCTCACTTTTGTAATGTCCCCATTTCCGACCTAAACAATTCAAGCTATCAGTTTTGTGAGTTGGCTTATTCTTCATCCCCATAGGCTAACATATGAGGTAAGGAAATGCATTTTGAGGCTTGGGAACATAGGAGAATATTCTTTTTGGCCTAAATAAATTTTATATGGTGTAGATTTGGTGGGAAAAGGATTTTAATTAATTTATCATGAATTTTGGAAGTGGTGAAATATTTTATATATTTTTATATGGGCTTGGGTGGCCCCTTTTTGGAGGGATAAGGTAAAAAAATAAATAAATAAAATAAAATTCAAAAGTCAAGTGGGCACCCAAAGGAGGAGGGAAAAACTAAATTAAAACAATTTTAATTTGCGAGTCTTCACGCCCAAAGCTGGGTTGGCCAGTTTGGGACGCATAAGGAGATTGATATATATATACAAGGTCACTTGGAAGGCATTTTCATCATGGACTAATTCATCTCTGCTATTCTGATCTGCACTTTGGTGAATTCTTTAAGGACGAAAACCCTTAGGAATTGAGGAGAAGTCGAAAGAAAACCTAGCTTCTTCAATGCAGGACTTCAGGACAGAAGTTCACATGGGCTTCAATGGTGATTCTTGCTAGGATCACATTCAGATTTCTGCATCAGCATTTAGGCATTTAGTTGGTGGGGTGAATTGGGCAAGTTGGAAGATATTCTTTAGATTTCAAGGGTTGCAAACCCTATCAGCAGACCAACAGGCCAGCGCACCCCTTTGGTAGGGTTTTAGAGTTGTTTTCATCAAATAGTTGCATTTTGTTGGCATTGGTGGGAGTTGGAGCAATTTTGCCCAGCTAGGGTTAAAGTAGGAGGTCATTTCATTGCATAAATTGGGATTATGTAATGTCCCCTTCTCACACTTGAGCAGTGGGATATTCAATTAGCCTATTCCAGAGTACTCGTAGGCTAGTTGGAGTTGGTTAGGGAACTCAATCCCAACATTGGGCTCAGTGTTGGTTTTCAGCAAGACTTTCTATATATAGCAGTGGCCAATTTGTGTTTTGGAGACTACTTACTATTTTTAGCAGTTGCTATTTACAGTAAGTCTATTTCAGGTAACTGGTCCCAAGCCCATATTGCTTCAGCAGTCTTATTCCTAAGGTGGCATTGGAGAGTCTAAGGTTGGATTATTTAATATTTGCCTTAATATCAGTCACTTAAGTTATTTTTATAAAATAACTTTATAACTTAAGTGAAGAGGTTGGCGGTCATCATAAAAAGCACCTTGGAGCCTAATGTTATAACTTAATGTTGTTTTAGAAGGCAACAAAAATGAAATAGTTTCCTTATGAGCATTTGGACGCCCAGGGGAGGTATAAGGTGTTTTTAATAAGTAAATTTTTAAAAGGCTTATGAGGAGAGCGTTGGAATTGGAGGGAAAAGTATTTCAAACCTAAAGTTACCCTACTTTCCCTCTCACTTTCTATAAAGTTTCATTTTAGCTTTTATTTGCTCATCTTCGAATTGGCAACTTAACAAGATGTTGGAATGACTCCAGAGTACTTTGGCTGCGTGTTGAGGACAAAAACCCTCGCCGTATTGAGCTGGTCTCAGTGATGGAAGATCCACCCTAGCCAGATTTGAGTGGTTCCATCCAGGGATCACATTGGGCTTCATCAGAGTTCTGATTTTCAGAGTTTTGGGTGATTAAAAATGAAAAATTTTGTAGTCTTTTGATATGGGTTTGTTAGTAGGCATTTGGTTTGGTGTGTGGATCATTTTGCTGGTGATTTGTAGGCGTTTTGGAGTGATTTCTGAAGTCTGATTTGCATTATCAGAAGTTCTAGAAACTTAGTTTACCGGTGGATGAAAGAGAAGATTGCTCATTGCTCCGTGCACACTCGGGTTATCATTCTGGGTATTTGCTAACTGGATTCTCCAGGTTTGGGCGCCACATTTCAAGCATTCATATGATTTAGTTGGCGAAGAACTAATTTTTCTAGGCTGGTCATCCTTCCTAGGTAGTCGTACCTTTCTGGGTATTTGTGGTTTGGTGATCTGCTGTCGTATAGACACCAAATCAGCGCTTTTCAATGTTCGGGGTGGCTGTTCTTGGGCATATATGTAGTTGGACTTGCTTATACATGATTTGTAATACCATTATATTGAGGTTTCTGTTGTTGGATGCTCATTTCCAAGTCTGAATATTGTTTTATCAGGTCTGATATAGCACTGTATTTATCTGATTATAAACCTGAAAGCAATTGTTCTTGTTCCATGTTGTTATCTATTATGTATGGTATTGTTATCTATTAGTTCCCCTCTCTATTTGGAATGTTCTATATGTTGTTATGCATCTTAAAACACATTGGAAACATACACAAAACATAACAGCAACAGTGAGTTTTCAAAAAAAAAATCAGGGGTGTATGTTACAGGTTACTTCATATCAGCAGACTTCTATATGTTGCTGGGCATGTTTGGAGCCCATTGCATTATGTAATTGCATCATTAGTTAGATATGATCTGTAGCAGCAGAGTGGACATTTGACTATCAAAAATTTTGGCATATGTTGGTGGATGTTCGGGTACTCTATTCATATTGTGTTGTTTTCATGCTTGTTCATGATCAAACAAATCTGTTATAAATTTTGATGTTATTGAGATAAATAAATGTTGCTGCTAATCTATATATAAACTCAGAAATTCGCGTCAGCAAACTAGGGTTTGAGCCGAAGTATAAAATCAGAAAATTAGGGCATCATTTTATGTTACAAAAATCAGAAAATTTGCATATATATTGGTTGGCATATTTCAGTGGTATCAGAGCTTGGATCCTGCCAGCCTGGAGGGTTAGTTTGCATGCAGCCATTTGGTTCTAACAGCCATTTGGTATCAAAGAAGGCCGGGACAGCAAGGTTATCAAGAAGGGGCTCCAAGTGTTGACACAAATTAGTTTGCCATGGATAGGGACAGGAGAGGTGGAAGTCCACCAAGGGATGATAGGACTGTTGCTGACATTTTGAGGGAGATATCAGATGGTCAAAGGAATATGACAGCAGGACAGCAACGAACACATGATGCATTAGCTTGAATGATGGCTTCCCATCAACAGATGATGCAATATATGGCACAAGCGATGGGCAATGTAAGAGTTAATGCAGTCCCTACCGGTGAAGGAAGTATTGTAGGAACACCTCATGGTGGGAGAGCACGCACAACTACCTCGGATCAACCATTGCAGCCCTCATTCCTTATGTTGTACCCAAACCAAATTTTTTGCTTCACTAAGGCATTTTGCTAAATATTAGTCTTAACCTTGTTAAAGTGATGTCAAAAGGTTATTTTTGGGCTTTTTAAGTATGGAGCTTATGTCAATTTGATATCAATCTAATACTGGAGAGTTTTGAGAAAATCCAAAATTTGAAGGAAAATCGTCAAATTTTTCTAACTCTGGAGCAAAGAGCACTTTTTGAAAAAGGCTCCCTTGATTTTAGGGGCCCAGATCCTATTTTTAAGGTTTGTCACCTCCAGTAGACATTTGTCTGGGATCTCGCCAGCTTCGCAACGAGCTATCAAGCTGTCAAATGGACCTGTTTTGCTCGAGTTATGGTAGATACAACGGAGAGAAGAACGAGAAAATGACTAACACCGGAAGCAAAAACGAGCAGCCTATCCCAGGGCCGCCCATCTTTTTGAGGGCCTAAACGGAGGTTTTAGATCAAATGACACCTTTGACGTTTGTTTCACGCTCAGTCCAGCTCCGCGTTGCACCCTTTTGCGCGTCAATCTAAATTGCCGAGAAGCCGGAGCGAGTAGACAAATGCAAGGTTGAATTTGATTTTGAGGTCGTGAATAAAGCAAAAGAGCACATTTTCAAAAAGGCGCTTGAGCTTTTGAGGCCTTTAATGTCCTTTATTTGGTGATCTCAGATATTCAGTTTGTTCGTGTTACATCTAGCTATCCGTTGCCTGTCTCCGTCAGATTAGAAGATAACCTAGCTGCTCGCAGTCAGAGTTTCAGTGATATTTTGGTCAGTTCCAGAAATGGCTATCTCTGGGAAAAAGAGCACCTTTTGAAAAAGGCGCCCTTGTTTTTCAACCCTCAGATGTTGGAATTTGAAGAAATGTTGTCTTGGCATTGTTGTGTGGAATGAAGTCAGCTTCGCAGTGATCCAATTACCTAGTCCTGGAACTTTGTCAAACATTAGTTATGGAGGATTCAATTTTCCCTTCATATGGAATGAAGATGGAGAAATTTGACTAAGTCTGTGAAAAAGAGCAGCTTTTGAAAAGGGCGCTTGGATTTTTGAGCCTTCAGATCTTAGTTTTATGGTCTGCAGTCTCAAGGAGTGTTTTGATCAATTTTTGTTCTACTCTACAATGCACTCGTCAGCCAATCAATCGGGTTTGTCAGTCATCCGGAATCAGTACTCGAACAGAGGCTCCGGCGAAGGTTACAATCCAAATTTTCATCAAAATTGGCTAAGTCTGGAAAAACGCCTTAAGGGTCAAAGTTGACTTTTCAAAACAAGTTGACTGGTGCGCCCTAATTAGGGTTTCTGACTTCAGTTCAACTGAACGATTTCTGGGTTGCATGTAGAAGATACTGAAGTTCATTTTGAGTTACTATTTTTAGAAGTTCAGTTCATCTGCAGTGTGCATGCATTTGCATGTTCAGTTAACTGAAGAGGATGTTGAGTTCTAATTTGCATGTGAAGTTAACTATTTTGCATGTGCACTTAACTACTTGCATGCACAAGTTTAACTGATTTGCATGGGCAGTTCAACTAAAGTTAAAAGTGGCGCTCTATTAAAGCATCATTTTCATGCATTTTAAGCTTCAGTTCACAACCAATCACATTCTAGGCATTCATTTTGAAGGCTTAGTTAAGCATACGCCCTAATTTGAGGCTTAGTTAACTGCCAAATAAAGAGGTGCGCTTTGAGTTGAAGAGATGGACGAATTTTAAATGAATTTTATTTATTTAAAGACAAAAGTCATCTTTATTTCTTCATTCTTGAACAAGTCGTATCATTTAGAGCTCAAAACATGGCGATTTCTTCATGCATTTGAGGATTCGAGGTGCTACAGGTGTCAGATTTCAACATTCTTTATAGCGTTGGATTCAGATTGTTCAGAAGAAGAATATTCCAGACTTTGTTTTCAGTTTGCATGCAGGTTTCATCGAATTCCAAAACAGAGATAGGCGAATTCTACAAAGCAAGAGCAAATAAAACCTTCTTTCTTCTGTCTTATTTCTTCTATTTCTCATCTTAGGTACTTTCTTTGCATGTCAAAGAAAACGGCAAAATATTCAGAATCTGACCATCTGGGTTCGCATATTTCAGCATCAGCAGCAAAACCCATGTCTTAGATTTTTTCGAGAAAATTGCCCCGCAGCCTTCATTCTAAAGCTCTGTGTTTTTTTCCGAAGATTTCTTTGCATGTGGGATAAGATCACATCTTTTTGAAAATCACATCATCTAGGTTTGATCAAAATTCCGTTGTGCACAAAACCCATGTTCCAGATTTTCTCAAGAAAAATTGCCCCAGGAAGCTCTAAAAACCCCTGCAGTTCTCGACTGAAGAGTCTTTGCATGTCAAGCTAAACGACATTTTTTCACAATTCTGATGTTGTGGGTTGTCTTAGAATCATTTTCCGGACAAAACCCACGTCTCAAAATTTTTGGTGAAAATTATCCTCCAACAGGATATTTTTAGCCTCACCAGGAGCCATTTTAGCTTTCCAGAGAAAGTTGTCAGAACATAGCCGTGTTCACAGTCAACGGGCAAGTTTTTCAGAAGGCAGTTCAACTAACTGAATTCAAGACCAAATCGGTCTTAATTTATGTTTTCATCAGAGCAGCTAACAATGAAGATCAAGTGCATCCAAAGGTTGATTCAAACAATTTGACAAGCATAGACGCAGGTTGGACACCGTTGGAATTCCGCGTTCTTGTGTATTTCTCGCAACCAAAGTGTTCGCGGTCAAGTTTCATGATTTCAGCATGCAACACTTTTTCGTTGAGAGGAATCAAGAAAAGCATCAAAAGCGTTAAGCTGCAAAAGGAACAGAGATTACTCCATTTATGGAGCCGCCAAAGTCACTCAGATACTTTGCCATTATCTTCATGAAGATGGTACCTACGCTGATCTCGAGCTGTGCAAACTAAGTTCCAGAAGCATGTTCGTGATATCTTGATGGAGATTCTGGATCACATCTCTGTGATGACATCTAGTTTCAAGAAAGCAATTGAAGATATTAGAAACTGCCAAAAAGCAGTTAAGGAAAGTGGCAGAGAATTGAAGAAACAGATTATTGTTTTGGACAGCATCAAAGTGCCAGAAGACAGAGAGATTGATGAGTTCTTGGTTGAAGTGTTAGACCGAGATGACTTTGAATGACCTGCCAGTTGGGACCTACAGTTAATTTCGAGGATAGAATCAAGAGCAATAGTTAACTCGACTTTCAGTCTTGAGTTCACTTGCTGACTTCATACATGCTTATCTCTTCCTTGGGATTATCTTCACAGGAGTTAGGGTTAGGGTTTCTAGTTAACTGAGGGTAGTGTCCAGTTAACTTTGCTTTAAATAAGGGCGTGCATGCTTGCACATTGTCCATTTAGGTTAGATGTACCGATTAACTGATGGTAGCTTTCGGTTAATTGTATAGTTTACTTTGGGCGGGGGCCCTAGCTCGGTTGGCTAAGTAATTCCGTTGCGGCTCTCGAGTTCTAGTCTCCCGTCCCGTGGCGTGTCGCCAGTATACCTCCGCGTTAAAAGTTTACGAGGCGCTACGGTTTATAGGGGGTCGTGCTACCCGATTCCTGGTCTTAAAAAAAAAAAAAATTGTATAGTTTACTTTATTAGGGTTTAATAATAAATCTTGCATGCATTGCAAGACTGTAGTTGACTCAAGGTGATTTTAGGGTTCCCTACACCTTTTGATGTCTATAAATAAGAGTTTTTGCTCATTTGTACATAACTTTTGCACGAGAGAGAAATATATGTTGTGCCTACCTTGCCCTCAATATTGCTCGTTCTGTATTTGTTCATGAGTATTTATTATGATAATGAATTGTTATGCCACTCGGGTTTCATGCAATTCTTATGGTGAATGCTTGCTTTAGTTAGATATAGTAGCTAGTTGATCATAGATTGTAAGCGTGTCTGGCCAATGCAATTTATTATCCTAGTTGGCTATCCTTGATGTTATATGTTCAATAAACTCATTCAGATTGAGCTGATAGATGTGCCACCTTGCCTTCAAGTTGAGAATTTGTTCTTGGTTATCGTATGATGTGTGTGAATAATAAACTTATTCAGATTGAGCTGATAGTTGTGCCACCTTGCCTTCAAGTTGAGAATCTGTGCTTAGTTTATCGTATATTGTTGTTTCCAATAAGCCTATTCAGACAAGCAGATAGTTGTGCCACCTTGCCTTCAAGTTGTGAGTCTGTACCCGGCTTATCGTCAAATAATCATTCCTGCTCCATTTCCTCATGCTCTGTTTTCTTGAGGAAACTGGATAGATTTAAAGTAGTTAGCTTAGTTGTAGTTAATGATCTGCGAAACTAGAAAATTCTTAGCTGCAATGTTCTTGGTTTTCTTAACCTTGTGCCTCTTACAGCTGAGAACAAAAAGATAGGACTTAGATTACTTTTATTTTCCATGCATTCCAGCACTACGAGGGAACTTCCCCTCCTAATTTGAAGAGCACTCATTACGCAGTGTGCATAGCTGTCCGTACAAACCTGCACTCCAGAGGTGTTAGTTTTTACGCCAACACCTTCCAAGGGAGGAAGAAGCCATTGAAGACGAAGAAGAAGAACCACCACTTACAAAGGAATTGGCTACGCTACATGATGAATATAGAGCACTTTCTGATGATGTCAAGACAGATCTAAACTTCAATCAGTTCATGAATCAAAATAAGGATAGAAGAAGAGCAAGGATGAGGCAAATACCTAGAGAGCAAGCAAGGCAGCCTAAGGAGTTCAAGGATGCATTGAGCAAAATTCCCCTTCCCAACTTTGATGGCAGCGGTAACACAAGTGCTAGAGCATGGGTACATAAGCTCGATACCTTCCTCACACTCAAACCGATGGTGAAGGCCGTACAATTTGCTACTATGCATCTTGAAGGCTTGGTGTGCGATTGGTAGCATCATGGGCTTGTTTCACAAAATCATGGGTTGATCACTTCATATGATGAGTTCACACAAAAGCTCATTGCTCAATTTGATAGGAAAGATGTGGAGGTCTACTACAAAGATTTGGCACAATTGAAATAGGTTGGTAGAGTAAAATCCTATGTCAATGAGTTCCAAAAGATTGTTGTTATGGTTCCTGATATGTCGAAGAAAAGAGTGACTATGCTCTTTGTTGAGGGATTGAGTGATAGATTGAGAGGGTTGGTGAAAGTTCATAAGCCTAGTACACTTGATGATGCTTTTGAGCTTGCACTTGATTTGGACACTACTCCCACATCATTTCAGCCACAAAAGAAGGTCTTCAAGGGTTCGACCTCATTCCCAAAGAGGTTCAATCAGCCTAAGCCAGCACCTCCAAGGATGGACAACAAGTCAAGGAACAAATTGAGGAGGAATAATCTTTGCTTCTCTTGCAAAGAGCCATGGGAGCCAGGTCATAGGTGCCTTGGAAAGGGCAAGATGTATCTCACAGAGGTCACTTTTGATGTTGAGAGTGAGTGAACCAATTGAGGACACTAGTTCGGATAGTGATGAGGATCATACACCATAGTTGGAGTTTGAGTTGAAGGAACAAGGAGATGCAGCACACGTTAATATTGCTACTCTTTCAGGAGTACCTAGATATCATCCTTTTCGGGTGAGAGTGGTCCTTAAGGGACAATGAGTTGCTTGATTGATAGTGGAGCCACACACAATTTCATTGATGAGGGTATGGTTGCAAAGAGGGGTCTACAAGCCGAGGACTTCTCCTGATTCGGTGTGACAATGACCAATAGCTTCAATATGAAGTGTTCTAAGAAGGTATCTTCACTTAGCATTCAAATGAGTGATTATACTTTAATTGATGATTTCTATATGGTAGGACTTGCTGAGATTGATATTGTTTTAGGAGTGCAATGGCTACAATATTTGGGGAGGTACATACAGGATTTTCAGAAGATGGAACTTGAGTTCATGTCTAATGGGAAGAAGGTTGTTTTGAGGGCTCTTTCCGATGGAGTACCAAGGATTGTTTCAGAACGGAGGATGGAGTCATTATTTAGACATGATGGCGTTGCTTGGGCAGCTCAATGTTTTGTATGTTCCAAATCTTCTAGCACTCATGAGCATCATGTTGACATTCAGTCTATGCTTAACAAGTATAGAGTGGTGTTTGGTGATATTCCCCGTGGTAGGCCATTGGATCATGGATTTGAGCACACTATTGAGCTTGAAGAGGAAGCTAATCCCATCATTACTACACCCTATCGTCATCCACGGCACTTCAAGGAGGAGTTTGTGAAGATAATTAAGGAGTTGCTTGATATGGGGCATATTAAGCCTAGTTCCAGTCCCTTTGCTTCTTCAATGGTTCTGGTGAAGAAGGACGGCACCATGAGGATGTGCATTGATGATAGAGCTTTGAATAACAAGACAATCAAGAATAGGTACCCCATTCGCAAGATCGATGAGTTGCTTGATGAGTTGCATAGGTCAATATATTTCACGAAGATTGATCTTCGTTCGGGGTACCATCAAATTTAGGTACATGGGGAGGACATCCACAAGACACCATTTTGATGTCACTATGGGCACTATGAGTTTTTGGTGATGCCATTTGATCTTACTAATGCTCCTACTACTTTCCAATCATGCATGAACCACATCTTCCATAAGCAATTGCGTAAGTTTGTTTTGGTGTTCTTTGATGATATTTTGATATATAGTAAGACATGGGAGGAACATCTACAACATATTGAGGAGGTTTTGAGCATCATGGAGGCACAATCATTGTTTGCTAAGGCTTCCAAGTGTGAGTTTGGGATGACAGAGATTCTTTATTTGGGGCATGTGATTGGAGCCAATGGAGTTCGAGTGCACCAAGAGAAGATTCAGGCTATTTGGGATTGGCCACCACCCAAGAACATTTCAGAGTTGAGCGGATTCTTGGGGCTATGTTGCTACTACAGGAGGTTTGTGAAAGGGATTTCACAACTCACAACACCACTCACGGATCTCACAAGGAAGGGAGCATTCAGTTGGTCAAAGGAGGCCCAAGATACCTTCAACAAGCTTAAGCGGGTAATGAGTTCTTGTTCGGTTTTGGCATTACCTGATTCCATGCAGCCTTTTGTTTTGGAGTGTGATGCTTCGGAATAGGCATTTGTATTTGAGAGTAGGAAGTTGAGGGATGTAGAGAGGCTCTATTCCACCTATGATAAGGAGATGTTGGCCATCATCCATGCCTTGGCGAAGTTTAGACAGTATTTAGAGGGTAACGATTTGTGGTAAGAACCAACCACAATAGCTTGAGACATTTTTTAGCACAGACGGACCTAAATGAGCGGCAACAGAAGTGGATCAACAAGGTCCAAGCATATGATTTCGACATTGAGTATGTCAAGGGGAAGAATAATGTGGTTGTTGATGCTCTCTATGTAATGTCCCCATTTTGGCCATACGCTCTTCTTTGACTGATAGCCTATTTCCAGAAATCTGTAGGTTGATCAGAAGTGAAATTAGGGTTTCCTGGCTTGGAGGTTTGTGGCATTTCTAGGTATTTACTATTTTTAGTAAATACTAATTTTGGCAGTGGTTCAGTTGTCAGCCTTCATTAAGTCATTTTCAGTTGGAGCAGTTGCTTGGGTTTGATTTTTGGCTTTAAAAAGCATTATTTTGGTGAAATAATATATTTCAAGGCATTAATGTTTTAATTTCAAGTTGACCCCTTGGCCTAGTTCATTAACTTTAAGTTGTTCTTAAAAGATGGTCATAAAGGGGGACGCCATCATGGAGGATAAATTTAATATTTAAAAGTCTTTTAATGCCTTGGGAAAAGTGGACGCCTTTTCTTGAAGATATTCTTTTAAAAAATAAAGTTTATTTGTGCATTGATAAAGTGGACGCCTTTTCGAGAAGTTGGAAGGTTTCTAGTAATTTGAAGAGTCACATGTGACTTTTGGCATGCTTCCTTGAGGAATTGAAGAGTCTTCTACTCTTCTATAAAATGAATGCTTTGCTTCAGCATTGGGATCGAATATTTTTATGCTAATGTTATGCTGTCAAAATGACAACTTGTTTAATACTTCGAGAGATGCTTACCTCCTAGTTCCAATCCAATTTCGTGTTTGAAATACAACACCTAGTTGGACATTTGCTGCTTCTCAAATCAGACAAGCAGATTGAGCTCAATATTTGAAGATTTTGATGAAATTTCCAGTTTTGAAGTTGCTGATGCAGTCACAACTGAAAGTGGTTTTTGCATACAGCTTTTTGTGTGAATTTAATTTGCTTATGGGTACTTTTCCAATCCATTCCTACACCCAAGGCGACCATCTTTGGAGAGTTTCAGATTTTAATTTTGAGTTGTTAATTTTTACTTGTCAAAATCGCCCCTCATGAAGGTCGTACCATTCAAGGAAGCATTGGGATTTGTGCCAGAAACAAAGATGCTGTTTGGTTGCTGTTTGATGATCAGAAAATGTTCGCCTACCTTCTAAGAAGACACAGCAAAAGACGGCATTCAATTCGGAGGTGAATTAAGTGAGTTATGAACATTTCATTGATTCTCATAGTTGCAGATTGATATTTCCAGTTTACAGTTTTTGTATCAGATTATAGAAGTTTTGATTTTTGATTTATTATCAGCTGATTAAGAGATAAATAATCATTTGAAAAGCATCTAATATTCATGTGTTTGAAGATTATTGTAATTCCTACGTAATTTGCAGCTCATTTCTCATTTGTACAAACTGTTAACAGTAGTACTGTTCCAGTTTTAAATGCTGCAATTCTTTCTTTATCTTCTCACATAAGTACCCCTGGATGGTTTACCGCCAGTGTGGATAAATTGATTGTAACATTTTTGTACCCACTCATAGTGGTGAATCCCCACAACTCTGTGGATGCCCGCCGCAGCGGACGAATTGTTTTAATTGTAATCTTTCCCCCCCACTGTTTGGTGGTAGTGTGGAAATGCTCTTCATGGCTGGTTATCCGCCTATTAATTTCTAGTTTCAATACACACTCCGTCATATGTTAGCACCTCGCCCTCATTGGGATCTTGAATGCACATTCTTGACGTTGAGTAGTTCTTTCAAGTTTGGTTTTCAGTTTGATGCTAACGCTAATCCAGTTAACTATTGCTGGTTATGTTGTGTAAATTCTTCAAAAAAATTGGTTAGCATATTTCACTCTAAGAGACCTACCCTTTGCTCTATGTCGGAGATCTCAACAGATTGGAAGGCACATTTGTTAGTTGAGTATTCCAAGAATACTTTTGCTTGTGAGCTTTTGGATGGTAAGGTTTAAGATGATAGATATAAGGTGATGGATGATGTGATATACTACAAGGATAGGATCTATTTGGTGCCTGAATCAAAGTTGAAGGAGAAGATTTTGAGGGCTATTCACGACACTCCTCTAGCAGGGCATCCAGGGTTCTTCAAAACCTACAGGCAAGTGAGGGAGAGATTTTCATGGACGGGTCTCAAGGATGATGTCTTGCAACATGTTAGAGAGTGTGTGACTTGTCAACAAAACAAGTCCGAGAATACTTTCCCCACAAGATTGCTTCAGCCCTTGGCTATTCCGGAGCAAAGATGGGGGAGCAATATAGGGTAAAAAAATAATAATATAGAGATTTTTTGTAATAGAATTTTTTTCTTATATTTTCTTGTGTAATAGTCATGAATTTTATTGTAAGGAATTTGAATTAAGTAATCAAATTTTTAACTGTGTAATGTAAAATATTTTTGGAAATATCATGCTTTAGGGTTTAGTTTTTCAAACTATATTTCTAAATTTTATTTTAAGAATAGGGTTTTGAAGAAATATATTCTTCCAAGAATTTTATAGTTATAACTTCCTAAACTTTTCTTGGATTGTTTCTTTTAATTTGAATTCAATTTTATACAAACAATTAACACTCTAAGAGTGGATCTAATACCATGTTAGAGTTATTAATTATTTAGAAGAGTTTAGAGTTTATTAAATTATGCTTGTAGAAGATTGAATAATAAAATCTAAGTCTACCTAAAAAGAAAAAATATAGCAACTACACACAAACACAAGTTTATGGTAGGGAAAACTATATGGGATAAAGAATACAAAACATCATTAATAAGAAAACTTACATTTTTTCTTTATAAGCTTACAAACACATGAACCAAAGGAAAATCATTTCCTCCTTCCAAACGGTCCCAAATTAACCTCTAGTGTAGAGTGAATATTTAAATATTCACAATTTCAAATTCTCCTAATTTTTGCTAAATGGAATCCCTTAAATATAGGGAAATAAGGTAGGTAGCACCATTTTGGGAAGTCAGCATACCTTCTACAAACAACATTAATATTAATTAAGATCAAAAGACAAATCACTTTATATTAATAAATTCACTAATTAAATAAATATTCTTTGTAATATCCTAAAAGCATATTTATATTATAAGGTTTTCTACCTTATATTAGAGCTTTATAAATGTTTATGTTAAGCCTATTTATTGATGTATCGATCCCTAATAAACATTATGCTCTAATAGTTTTCAATCTTGCAACATAGAATCAGCATATTTTCTATGGTTAATTTAAATCTTTCTATTGACCCTATATCTCTTTATTTCCATTCCCAGAATGTAATTTGTGGCCCCTCAATCCTTGTACCAAATTGACAAGAAAGTTGGGTTTCCAATTATTTTATCAAATCTTTGTTTTCAATAAGCAACATACCATCCACATACTTTTAAAACAATGACAACAAATTTTCAAAACATACATATCAAATTTTTGATACCACATTCTACAAGACTACTATAAACCATAAAGAGATATTTTTAACTTGCAAAACAAATTTTCCTCACCCTTTCCACAAAACACTCAAGTTGAACCATGCAGATACCCTTCTCTAGATCTCCATGCAAAAGAAACAATTTTTACATCCAACTATTCTTTCCCTAAATCAAACGAAAAAGCAATGAAAAATAAAAATCAAACTAAACCTAATTGAACGATGGAAGAAAACATCTCACCAAAGTTTATTCTTTCAATTTGGGAATACCATCTTGCCGCCAAACTTGCTTTATATAATTCCAATTTTCCTTTTGAATAGAATATTCTTTTGAAGACCTATTTGCGACCAATGGCCTTTCATTTTTGAGGTACCTTCACCAAATCTCAAGTCTGAGGGCAGCCATCAATGGCCCTTTTCCATAAAATGCTCTCTATTGGTGATAAATCCTCATGCACAGTTCTAGGATCATTGTTAGTGGCCGATAAAGAAAAAATGCAATGGAAATCAACAAGACTATACCTTTCCAATTGCTTTCTTTCTCTTGTGGACCTTCTTAAGGGTGGTTTATGAAATTCTTCATCTTTTGAGTTCCCATTTGAATCACCTTCTAAATATCCTCTTCCTTGTACACCAACCTCACCAAGCTCATTTTTTCAAGTACTAGTTTTCCTTCTTTTGCATCAAACAATACCTTAAAAAAATTGTCACCTTTCACTTTCTTTTAGTTGTAAACATTAGTAGAACTTCTAATTTCTCTAAAAATCGCAATCCTCTTATAGATTAATTTCAAAGAAAGGGGATTCCAAAGATATACCCTTTACATTTTCACGATATCACATTACAACACATTTTTTGCTTTCTTATCTAACTTGGTTCTTTTCTACTTATATACATGGTTATGTGCATCATAACCAAAGATTCTCAAATGACCAAGAGAAGGTTTCTTACCATTCCAAACTCATATGGAGTCTTATGAACAATTCTTGAAGGAAACTTATTGATAATGTAACAAGTAGTGCTTACTACTTTGGCCCAAAACTTTTTATCTAGCCAGCACAACTTAGCATGCTTATCGCCTTCTCCATCAATGATGTTCAACCTTTCAACCACTCCATTTTTCTAAGATGTGTATGGAGTATTTATTTGCCTTGCTATCTTGTTATTCTTGCAAAAAATTCAAATCAGCCAAGCAAAACTCTTCCCCATTTGGTTTTCAACAAGAACCTTCCACTCCTTAAACCTAATAAAAAATTCATATTTATGTTTGAGAAAGAACACCCTTCTAGAGTGATTGCCAATAAAAGGAACTCTTTAATTTGGCAAGAACAGAACTTACACCAAGCACTAGCTACCACCCACAAACGGATGGGCAAACTGAAATTGTAAATAAATGGCTTGAAGGATATTTGTGGAATTATGTCACAGGGCAGCAACCAGCTTGGGTTAAGTGGTTATATCTTGGAGAATATTGTTATAATACTACTCATCATATGTCAATAGGGATGAGCCCTTTCAAAGCACTTTATGAGTATGAAGCAATATCATTTGGAGATTTGATCCTTATGGATAGCAGAGTACCGAGGGCAAGAGACTTAGTGCAACAAAGTATAGATATTCTAAGCACACTTAAAGAAACTTGCAACATGCCCAAAATCGACAAAAGATGTATGTTGATCGTTGTAGATCCGAAAGGACTGTAGTCGGCTGAGAGTGTTATTAGTCGGCCTAATAATATAATTAAATAAAAATATAGTTAGGCAGAAATAGTTCATATACTTTATGTTACATGTTTCCAGAAATTAAGTCCCCGACTAGTTGGATTAGTTGTAATGAAGAGTCGCAACAATTGGTTTCTCAACCACCGCCAACGACTATATGTACCTGAGTCGGGACAGATATGATGATAGTGATTATGACATTATGCTGCAATATGTTACATTCTGATGTTATGTTCTAGTACGGATGATTGTACTTGGTTCCATTGCATTAATAAATGAAATACCATTATTTTGTGCACTATGTGTTCGTGAATGATTTATGTACATTTTCTATATGTGATACTTTCATTTACTCGCGTAGTACATTAAATCTATTCCTATGAGTAAACATTTGGCGTGGTTGTCGAATCGAACCTTCGAACACATCATAGATGGGAGAATGGCATTGTAATGAGTCAACCAGCCGAAGAACCGTTACAAGCAAACAAGGAAAGAGAAGACGCATTGACACAGGACCTCTTCAACCTGTGGGATATCTCGTTGAGGGATCACGTACGGAGGGAGGCTCTCGAGCAAGATATCCCTCAATCGGTCATATGGGACAAGCTGCGCATCAACCCAAAGGTCAACCATCTCCTCAACAAACTACCAAGGTTGCTCACACCTCATTACATCATACTGCAAGACCCTCAGGCTAAGAGTGACCAAGAACGACGAAGGCAACAAATACTATAACAGTATGAGGAAAGAAGCAAGCAGGAGGAAGAACACGACGCTAGTCGAAGGCGTACTCTTGGCAATTAATTACCGTACAATGAACGATTAATGCTCGTACAACCCAAAAAAGGATAAAAGTCGAGTACCAAGCAAGCAAGAAACACCTGAGGAAAGAGTACAAAGATCACTCAAACTAAAAGAACAAGAAACCCGACAGAGAGAAGACTGAAACAAATTGTCGAAGAAACGAACGAAGATCTTAATGAAATAAACCAAGACATTCTCGAGTTGCACCGAAACCTTGCAAGGAAAACCGACCAAGAAACTTTGAGGACACCATCCATAATAGACAAAGAAAAATTCAAAAATGATGAACATGAATTAACAAGAGAACTTGAATACAACATACGCCGCATTCTAAAGTTGTCCATATTGGACAATGAGGAACTGAGAATTGGAGGATCCAAACCAAAGACCATCGGACAGAGGGAGTACTGAAACGAAACCCGGGAGACTCGAGGTGCAAAGGACATTGAGAGGGGACATGTTGCAAACCTGTATGTGGTCGAGAGTGCAAGAGAGGCACCGGAACGTCAGGGAAGAAATAGTCCAATTAGGTCCAACACACAAGGAGGGCATCGGGGAAGAAACATGGTGACTCCGCTAGCTAGTCCGAGCGTGGAAAGGCAGAAGCTCCCAAAGTTCACGGGGAATGGGTTTGAGGATCCAATACATCATTGCAAAACATGAGACAATATGGATAGTGAATGGGTAGGATGATGTGGAATACTGGTTAAGAGCATTCCCAACAACGCTGAGAGGCATAGCCATAGACTGGTACACTGAACTTGAAGCAGCTCAGAAAGTCTCATGGCAAGCACTAAGGAGAGCATTCAAGGAAGAATTTAAACTTCTCAGGTATGACAATGTAATAGTAGCAGAGATTTACAACACGGAGCAAGGAAAGCATGAAAACATACGAGCCTATAATCGTAGGTTGAACGAGTTGTTGGTCAAACTGGAGACTCAACCGGCTAATGGTTTGAAGAAATGATGGTTCATCGAAGGGTTACTCTAGTCGCTAAGGAAGAAGATGAAAGTCATACCTTCGTCATCGTACGCCAAAGCATACAATTGGGCAATGGATATAGAAAGTGAAAACAGGAAGATGAACGATGAGGAGCGTACGAACAACAGCAATGAGGGTGAGTCGAAGACCGTCCAAGCACTAAGGAAAGAAATGATAAGAATGATGAAGGAATTGAAGATCGAGATGGAGAGTACAAGAGAAACTAGAGAGTTGTGGTGCACCAACTGTAAGGGGGAAGGTCACACAAAGGCAAATTGCCTGAAAAAGTTGTTCTACGATATCTCCCAAGTGATGGGACATTCTATCAAAGAATGCCCATATAACCTAAAAACAAGTACGCAAGTGCTCTTTACACAAGGAGAACAAGCAACTTTGTACTTTACCAATATGCTAATTTTAAATTGCTTGTGGACAAGCAATATTGGTAAGGGAGGACTGTCATGGCTCCACCATGTTAGAAAAGTTGCAGCATTGATAACTCTACATCATTGCTTTTATCCTTGACTAAAGAGATATAAAAAGTGGCAATCCTACAAAGGGATCGATGAGGATTAATTAAAGAAGGTTGTCAATGCAGCGATTACACAAAAAAACATATAATTAATAATTATAAAGGTTTAAGGGGCAGCGCTTGGTTATGAAGGGATGTATCCCTTGCCAAGATAAAAATATTAATGAAAAGATGTGACTCTCACCACCATGGAAGATATAAAAGAGAGAAAAAATTATTGGGGAGAGGGATCGAGTGAAAAAAAAGAAATCAATAGCAATTGAGGTGGTAATAAATATACTGCAGAAAATAAATTCAAACAGCAACCATTGAGTAAAGCATAAAATTATTATTCAATGATTGAAGTGTCAATCCATCAAGAAAATCAGCAATAGTCTAGCAAATACATCAAGCTATCAATTGTGAATTCTAGGTAGTATTTGCGAATCGGATGGGGTCCAAGCTCACGGGATGGTCTAAGGGTTGGAAGGATTTCCTACCCTCGACAAGCTAGAGACAAGGTCCTTGGGATTGTCACTGTTGAGTTAGAGATGGGGTCCTTTAATTCGGCATTTTTGCAAAGTATTGCTGGGGAATTCATGATTTAACTCCTTGGGTATTGTGCTATGATTTCTTGATCTGATTATTATCATAAATTTCTTAACCTTGGATAACACTATTGCCATATTTTGACGAAATATTGTTGTTTTAAAGAATATCCCAAAAGGGGACATTACAATTATAGATTTGTATTTGCTACTAACGTGATCGTTATCATTGTCGTGTCTTGGGGATATCATTGTAAACTCCAGTATTAATCCAAAGCTCTACAAATGTCTACTTTTTTTATCTATGTAAACTTAGGTTATTAATATTTTATAAACCCGTGAGGAATCGGAATTTTTTTTTGTCAAATTGGGTTCAATATTAAGCTGAAGATAAATTATTAAAGTTAAATACTAGGGTTTAAAAGGGAAATTTATAGATCTTTCAAATCTAGTTAAAAATAATCACAGCCCTAAATATTATTAATCCTAAAATAACCTTAAGTCTACTACACTACCCCTTTCACAGCTGTTTATATTTGTACTTGTGTCATCATTACCATGTTAGGTTTACCCCGCTTCATTATTTCTTTTTTCCTTGCTTTCTTTTGCTTTAGTCCCTTTTTGCCCCTAGTACTTCATTTTTGCAATAGTTGTGCATTCCAATCTCCTTGATCTATTATGGTCACTCGTGAACATTAATATAGTTTCTTTCTTTCTACTATTCATTTGCATATTGGTTTGGCTTGACAAAGCACAAAAGCAACTATTCTAAAGGGCTTGTAGTGGCAAAGTTGGATGAACGAACATAAATTCTTGTGCAAAAGGCCTACCCTTTTACTGGCATCATGAAAAAATTCAATAAATTCCCTTGCATCTTTGAACAAGGTTGACAGCCATAAACCTACTATGTGAAACTACCAGCATCTCCCCAAATAAATCTCTATGGACTTCTGTCGCCATTCAGAAAACCTGGACATATGAAGCTTGTATAATAGTGTAATACCCCATTTAAATTTTTTCTTTATCTTTGCAAAATACCCCAAACCTAGCTCAAAATTATAATCGTGTGCACTAAGAGATTACAACCAATACCAAACCCTAGTACAGCTTGTAAGAATTTATGCAATGAAATATCAATTTGAAACCCTTAATTGCTTTATTAATGACATCAGCCCAGAAATTAAATTATTCTACTTTAAGTATTTCAAAATATTAACTTCTTTAATTTTTATTTTATATTATTTTAAGTATTTAAAAAGACATATTTTAGTACTAGTGTTTAAAAACACCTTTTAATTTAATTAATAATATTATGATTAAGTTGCTCTTTAAATTAGGAATTATCGGACCCAGCTTAAATAATATCACTAATTTATTTTAATCCAAAAAAAGGGACATGACAAATCATCCACCAATCTGCTATAAATTCTTCAATATTTGATGATAAAACTCTTAATCATGTGTAAACCAGAGTTTCTTGATACCCTTCTATAGCTGTTGTCATCCTGCACAAGTTTCAATCTGTGAATCCATCCTAAGTTTTCTTGGCCTTTCTTTAAAGTTTAATGTAATAGCATCAACCAGAAATTTTAACTTTTCTAATAGCATCAACATCTCACTTATTCATCCCTAAATAACAAACTAATTCTCCAAGCATAGCAAAACTCTGACAATGATTAGTGTTGCTAATTATGAATTTAAAACATTTTCTGATTAGAAAGCACTTTCTCAAACAATCCAAGGATGATTTAGAGAGCACTTACTCAAACAGTTCCAACAGCAGGGGAACTTCATCATCGCTTGGCACTTCCAAAATCTGAATTCAGAGACAATAGCGAACCTGCGGTTAAACCTCGGTCAGCCAAAAAAAATCCGACTATATAGTCTAACACAAATTTTGAAAAACAATACCCCTTAATTTTTGTCAAGACACAAATCTCAACCTTTTTGCCAATGCACACTTTAGGATGGAATCCATTTGAAATATTAGAAAAGTGTGGCTGAAGACAATCAAAAATTTCAATGTAATATATAGGACATAAGCGGAATATAATTAGTATAATGTTATTTTAAAGATCTAATTCAAGTAATTTACAAATTATCTACGTTGGCATTTGTATTAAATGCCCGATTCGATATGCATAGTCACAACAAAGAGAGGAAACAAAAAGATTGCCACAACTGTACATGATGTACACTCATTTGTAATATGTATTCTTAGAATGAAAAATATATACAAAGAAGCTTCAACTAGTAGAAAACTTCTAAAAGATGACAGATGTGTATGCGTGTAAGCTTCTTGAAGAAGAAAGGGAAAAAAGCTTCTATAGGATTTGCATAAAGACAAAAAAAATACATAAATTACACGATGTAGTATCCCATATGACTAGGTCTCATCACTTCTTCCCTGCTTTGAATAAATAGTCCCCAATTTCTAATTTAGATGTGGAAAATGCTCCTCAAAAGTTGGTCAGAACATCCACTTAACTTACATTGGTAATGATCCTTTTATTGAGAAATAATTACCTCTTCCTCCAAATGCCATCTCACAGATTTTATTCTAATTCATACTCACAACACCATGCATACCCATGCTGAGAAAATGGATATAGTCAAAAAGTATTTCCCTAATCTACTGCAAAATAGTATAAACTCATGCCAAACAGGTTTGGGCTTATGGCGCTGCTGATATCTAAATCTCTGCTTGTTCCAGTAGAGCCTTATTTCACCAACTTTAAAATGTGTAGACACTCAATGTCAATCGTAAAGCTCTTTATATTTGGCTTGAATCTTCAATAAACTATTATGAACCTAAGTATTTCCAAAAGCTGAATAAAACAAGATGCTTTAATCATTTAATGTTGCCCCCTTTAGTTATGAGATGAAGTTGCGGAAAGAGTGACAAGAACCTCATAGGGAACACGTGGTTGATCAAATGGAGAATGTCAGGTAAATAAATGGATAGCTTTATTGTAACTATGCTGCAATATATGGAGATAAGCATCTCACTACTTGTTTCACTGATGATAGATGCGGAGAGCATGAATCAAGGAGCAATTAACTACTCAGTTTGGTCATCAGTTTGTGAATAAAATGATGTAGAAAATCTCCACTGACAACCTGAAAGCTTCAACAAAGTTTTCCGAAAGAGAATAAGAAATATGGAGTCATGATCAAAAATAATTGCGAGAGGTAAGCCAAAATGATGTCATACATGTTGGAAAACAAATCAACAGTTCTGTAAGCATTTCAATTTTGTTTCATTGAATAAAATTAGCCACCTTTGAAAACTGATATACAACAACAATAACACAATTGTGTTTCCCTGAAATAGTGGATGGTCATTAAGACAGCTTAGATTGGCTGCATTATGACCACCTTCTCATAAAATCTTTCACATGCTTCCTCATAAAAGGCCTACAGAAATCTGTCAATGTCGCAAATGCAAAGTCTTCAATGTACCAAAAGGACCACCATTTGATGAAGAGTGAACAAATTCAATGAATGTGACGTACCGTGGACCATTTGGAACAGAAAGCCGATTTGGTTTGTACAACAAACCATCTCTTAATGTATAATAAAGAAAATAAGTTTGATCTATCATTGTTGGATATTTTAAGGCAAGAAATGGCCCAATTTCCAGATCCAAAGAATAAATTTGATTTCAAAATTCATATGCAATAAATTTAGTATCAAGAATATGCATAACCTTGGACGCAGATCTACTCAACATATTAGCAGTCCTATTGGAAATCCCCTTTTATAAAAAGTGATAAGATAAAATTACTTGATGTAAATTCCATTTAAGGTGACTGTGTTCTTCAATTTTGAATTAAGAATTCATAAACATAAGGGGTTGACAGTTAGCATTAAGAATTTTTTCCTACCTGATGATCTAGTTTCTCCATTGCTTGAGTGCATGAATTGCATACAATTATTTGTCACATGTTGAACTTATGTTTGGTTTTACAACGTGTATCTGAATGATATGCAATTGGGTGGCCTCTCTACTTAAGAACAACACCTATAGCATAACCTCATCAATCTCATTCTATCTCATATAGCTGCTGCAAATTGGGATGAGCAGATACTGATGCAAGGAAAAGTGCATATTTGAGCTGCTTAATTGCTTTTGTAGCAGCTGTATTTCATGAGAAATGCTTGGGAATAGAGAGTTAATGAAGTGGTTTAGCAATACAAGACAAGTGTCAAAACAATTCATGTATAAATTCATACTGAAGAAGCTTTTCAGATTTGTAGTATTCATGGAATAAACCAATCCTTGAGGAATTTTCCTTTCTCTAGATTTGTGTGCACATTAGGTTTGGAATAGCAAAACTCAAATAGTTAACGTAAGTTTGAATGTAGAGTGATTTTTTCATTTTGGCATGTAATTTATGTTGTTGTAGAAGACTGAAAGTAAATATATTTGACAAGATCATCTCAACTGGTACTAAAGACCAATATGTCATCCAAATAGATTACTTAGAGTTGTGTGGACACAGATACAGATACAGCATCAGATACGAACACGGCCATTATTTAAGATACCCAATATGGATACGGCTGGATATGACATTTATAAAAAACACATACACATATATTTTCTAAGTTATTAGAGGAGATTTTCATTATTTTAAAAGCAAACAAGTAAATATAAATTAAAATAATGTTTGAATATTAATAATTTTGTAAATAATAAACAATGAAATATATTAATAAATTTTATTTATATTTAAAGAATAAATTTTAAAAAAAAATTAAATCTCTAACATGTAAACAACATAATATAAGTATTAAATATAAATATAAAATTATAAACAATTAACTTTTTTAAATCTATAAAAATTAAAATGCCAAAAAAATAGTAGAGTTGCATTGGAAGAAGACCTAGAAAAATTGGTCACTGAAATAGAAAAAGTTTCATTTGTCTTCCTGATTTGGTGTAGGTTTTGCTTATAAAAACAAAAAAAATATTGCTTGATTGAAGTTTTTAAGATTAACTTTAGGAAGCTTCACATAAGATTTTTTGAAAATTAAATCACATAGTATCCAGCACAGCTGGAAAATCAGGGTTTTTTGGGCACACATGGATACAGTATCAAACATGTATCTGCAGCGTATCATACCCGTATCTGTATTGAATACAGGGATACGCATGACTGGGGAGCATGACTGGGGAGGGGCAAGGGCGTATCCAGCTACCTATGAATTTCCCTAAATGTGCACAAAATATATCATTGATGAAACTCTAGAACGTGGCTAGAGCATTAGTGAGAGCATAAACCATAGTTAATCACTCATATAAGCCATACTTAGTTCCAGCTACCTATGAATTTCCCTAAATGTGCACAAAATATATCATTGATGAAACTCTAGAACGTGGCTAGAGCATTAGTGAGAGCATAAACCATAGTTAATCACTCATATAAGCCATACTTAGTATTAAAGTTGCCTCCCAAAAACCTGTTAGGTTGATACATTGCTGATATTACCAAGATGCTAGATTATAATTTAATTTTGTTTCAGTCTTGAGAAGTGCATACCAATTTCTCACAGTAATCTTTGAAGTGCTTCACAATCAATGCACAATCCCCACTCATTTGTTTCTTTCTTGGGCAAAATTAATGTAAAAAAACAAACTGGTGTAGCTTCATGTCTCTTCTCAACAAATGCTACTTTCTTATAACTTACTCTTGGCTTCAAAATGGCTTCATTTACATCAATATCTTTGTTGAGTTCATTTCCTTTATTCTATTCATTGCTTCTATAACCCATAAGTTTCTACAATATATTGTGTTGTCCACAAAATTTCCAATTAAATTTGGATTAATAGAAATGGTGATTAGCAACATATAGTTGGTTTCTCCATGTGGCACAATTTAACTACAGTCTACAAATGAGAATAACAGAATATAAACTCGAAATTACTGGTGCATGCACATAATATGGCAAAATATGTATAATAAGAACACAAAAACACAATAACTTGTTACTCTTGACAACCAGTTCCATGGACATCAATATAGTGAGTAACAAAAAATTTAATACATTATGTTTCATAGCAACTCAAAATATTCCAAATTGTGTCTTCAAACCTACTCTACTGTGAGATTATCTGATGTTTCATTCAACACCATCTACCGCACTGATATCCAATCGTGTGACTTGTTAGACACTAGCTATTATGAGGCCTAGAATTGCCCCACCTCTGTATGCCAATTCAGGTCATTGTAATTCTCATATATATGAGTGAATAAAAAAAACTTTATGCTAAGCATTAATCAATGTTGAGCTTGGCCATTTCATGATCAAGCATCTATACTATCCATCCCATCAATGATTATGTTTGACAGTTGAATTAGTGTCATCCAAACGTGGTCCATGAAGATAATGTGTATGTGGCAACCAAATCTTGATAAGAATAACACTGATTATTCTTCTCATACATAAGCTATTGCAATATAATTCATAAGTATAATAACATTCAATATGATCTATATTCAACTTCAAATATTTGCCCTTATAAGATTTAATCAAAATTATTGGATGCATCTTCACATCCATTTTCTTAAGATGTATCATGCTATTAGATAGTGTAATTCCCATTCACAAAATAGTACAGGAAAAATAATTGTTTAAGACTGAAATAACTCTTGGAATCATGCTGACAAAATTATTGAGACATAACATTATCATTCCTGGCAACTAAAAGTATCCCAAGTAGATATTACTCCAAGCTGTTAGGATAGTAATGTGTATTCAGTTCACTTTAGGAAGAAATCTGAATTAATAAAGATCGTGTATTATTAAGGTCATGACAGCCAATATAACCCCTACGAAAGCAATGTACAAGGCAGCAGCATTGCTTAGTAGTAGTACAATACAACCAAAATTTCAAGTGTGCTTCTATTACTCATGTCGCATGATAACCTTTACAAGCAACTTAAACCAAAGAACAGAATTCAAATGTCTTACCATAGATATTGCAATGTTTTCGAGTGCCTGGCTGTGAAGAAAGACATCACGGAAATTCATGGGTTGAGCTCCACTATCAGAATCATAGAAAAGAACCTGCATTTATGTCCAGAAAAAATATAAGTATATTCTAGATCTTTATTTGACAGAGATGCATGCAATTCAAACATGACTTGCAAATTAAAGTCAATTATTTACAGAAGCCAAGCTTGATCTTGATATAAGTATTCTTTGTAAGGAAAAATGTTGCATGCTAATCTGCACATCTTTGATAAAAGTCAATATTTGTAAATATAATATAAATGTGATTTACATCTGACAGATTTCTGCTAGGACAAAAAGCAGAATCCGTTATCATCTCGAAATGGAGCTTTCTTAAGAACTTTGAAGAGGACTTGGATACTTAAATCAATGAAGCAGCCTTCCAGAGTCCAGAACACAGCAAAAAGCTTTTACATTGCTATTATGTTACACTAATATCAATATAACTGCTGTTCTTATTCAATATAATCTAGACCTTCCATATTTAACACCAAGACTGTTAGACCTATCTTGCAGTTATTTTCGGAGAAAAAGTTCCAGACTTTTCTATAAGTAATACAAAAATATATGTGAATAAACCATTGTACTTTTCATCTGGTTAATTGAGAGATCCCTTCGGTGGTTTTCTGCTGCTTCCATCCTCGTTGTCTGGCCTGGCCTGCCATATGGAAGTCGCTGGTTTTGTGCATAGCCTAACTACTGGATTATTCTATTCCAGACAGCCTTGATGATAGGTGAGCATAAGACTATGGGTGGGTGATAGTTTTATTATTATAGTACTTTAGTGTATTATTAATGATGGGAGTCAGCTGGGTTGTAATACTATGAGATTTACTAACAAAAACAATCGTACCTAGCATAGGGCTTCAAAAAGGAATAATTATGATCATTGATTATGAAGCAGGAGTATGTAGCAGAAAAGAATAGTGGGTGTATGGAAATTAGGTAGAATATATAAAGTAGAAATGATATTTAGATGGTTAAGGTTTACATGGTTAACATAAGTAGCATAGAAATATCCATGGAAATTTTTGAATCTTGTTAGCAAGCTCGTATCACTATGGCATCCTCTATGTTGAAATAGTCTTAAATAGATAAGCGTGAATTTCTCAACATCAACCATGTGTCTTGCTACATGTGAAACAGTCTAATGACTCAAATGTTTCACCATATATTCATTGAAGCCGCAACTTGGAAAAGACTATCAACTGATTTACAAGCTCTTCCTTGTTGAACTTTAATAGGAGATGTGTATTTATTATCAAATCCTACTCTACATGTAATGGCCAAATGTTTCCCTTTTCTGTAAATAGGAAACCTCTAAGTAATGCATTCCATTACACTGAATTATTGGTTTGTTTCCCAATAAACTGTTGGTAGGATAAAATCATTTTGGCTGTGTGATTCCTGACCATTTCACTTATTCCAGGCTGTCCAGGGATTCCTTTAGCTGCCCTGTCAAAGTTAAGTTTTAATTGCCTGTAAGAAGGATGCCTGCATATTCCATTTTCTTTCACTTTGAAGACAGGTATTGTACAGTGTACCTGAATATTCCATGCATGTACCATCTACAAACCTTCCCTGCTCACTGACTGAAATCTATCATGAGTGCTTTTGTTCATCAGACCTGAGCCTGAACTGTTCTGATGAGCATCGGCTGGCACCTTTCTGTGCCCACAAATATCCTATTATTTGCTCTTTCCAAAGATCATATAGAATGAAGACTCTATTCTCCATAGTGCTGTTGACTTGTATGTTATAGAAGAAGATGGGGGCAAGACCTTTCCAAATGTACTGGGAATATGAGCATTTGACCAAATAGGTGGACTATTGTTTCAGAATCACAAGTATTTTGGCAATGTGAACACCTATTTGGCCCAATCTAACCTTTTTTTCTGTAAAACATTTGGTATTCATTTTCCATGAAGAATGAATGATAGGAAAAAACTAATTTAGGCCATATTTTTAGTTGCATCCAATTTTTTTGCTTTTCTGCATACTTTTGTAAGCACTTCCTATTGTGTATTTACATTGACTTGCATCTCATCATATTAATCTGTCCATTCTTTTGGTGACACTCAGAATCCTGTTGATTAATTCAGCTAGAAAAATCTGTATCTGATACTGAATGTGCTATTTATTGCTCTATTTCAACTCCTAGTCCTTATTCCAGCAGAGGTCATTTTGGCATGTCAAAACCAATAAAACTTGATATATATTTGGGCCCTTGTACTTAGAGAATTTGCTGCAGTTTCAAATATTGAGTAGGATCCTCCATAGGAAGCCATGCATTCTAGTTATCTTCCTGGAATCACACCTTTGTTCCATTGCCCACCTGCTGTAAGACACAACCATGTTGCGGCCTTAGTCACACCCTTATTGTTTAATGACTCTCATGTTATTTATTAGTTTTATTCATTGCAACGAAATCTTCTAATGCTTGATGTATTGTACATTTATTATTAATGATACTTCACTTGTAAAACCCCTTGGCTGGTAGCTTATATGATTGGTGGATTCTTTTGTGATAGTCTTTAATCAATGATAGATCATGCTTAACCCTTATGTGTGATTTTCTTGATGATAATCTAATCCCTAGTTGCATTTGTGGCAGTTCATGAATTGCATAATTAGGAATTGTCAAGCAAGTGTTAGTATGATCGTAATCGAAGTTCTTCATGTTTCCCTTCTATTTCTTGAATTGGGAAGTCAATTTTGTAATTCTAGTATACCAGTTCTTAATCAACTCAGAGCATGTAACTAGATATTGATAGCAAGATTTAACTAAATGTTAGCTTAGATATTTGAGTGGGAATTAACTGTGATAGGGAATATAAGGTCGAACTAATATGATATCGATTCATGGGTACTAAATATGGATAGTGAATGCAGCCAATTTCATTTAGGATATGAGTTTTAGTATAATTATGAAGATGAATTGAATTGTTTTTTTCAAGATGCTAACCAAAGGACTATGTTGTTGTCTATTTTGTTTAGAGAGATTAATCATGTTACATTTCCATCCTGAGGTAGTAGTAAATTTCCTTAGGCCTGAAAATGGTTCTCTGTGCATGATAAGGCAAGAAGGAGTGAAACTCCTTTCTCTGTACATGAAAATGCAAGAAATGCTAAAACTCCTCCTTGCAGATCCAATTTGGTTTGTTGGGCACTTACGATCAAAATTTTTAATTTGGACTTTGTGGTTGTGGCAGCTAAGAGGTGGTCGCTGCATCCTCTAATGACAATTTCCTTTGAACCAATCAGCTTTTGATGGCTGAGGTGAAAGGTTTCATGTTCAGGTGCAGTATTACTTGGATGGTGATGAAAGTAGGTGAGCATGGACAGCTGGAAGTTGACCTAAAATCTTAGAAATGATATTTAAATAGGAAAATAACATGGTATGGTTATGGAGGAACAGAACTGTGGGGCGGGCTTACATTCCCATGCAATATAGGTCAGTGCATTAATCAGTAAGTTCAAATCTAAAACTTGTACAAATATGTAGCTACAATAGCTAATTTATGTTTGACCTCACGGGACAGCATCGTTAAACTTCAAAATACAGAATATCCAAGCTGGTAACCAGATGCCCTCTTTAAAATGGAAGTTGTGGATTAAAATTCCCATTAAGTGTTCATTAGAACATGACATTTCTAATTCAGACATACATTATTCAGACATACGTTAGGGAGCAGGTTGTTTTTCCTCCATAAATTCAATCACCTCCAAGAACACTTATTGCAAACACAAATGGGCATCATATGCATGGTGGCTATAGAAATAACATATTCTTACAGTGTATAGCTTAAATCAGTAATATCAGTAAACAATGGTATACG
Source organism: Sequoia sempervirens (assembly GCA_007258455.2). Lineage (NCBI taxonomy): Eukaryota > Viridiplantae > Streptophyta > Pinopsida > Cupressales > Cupressaceae > Sequoia > Sequoia sempervirens. Next base: position 369,195,011 of record VDFB02281492.1, read on the forward strand.
AAAAATAAGAAAGAAAGAGATTTGAATCAATTTGAGCAGGTAACAAAATATATGGCAGCAAAGATCCCTGAATGGAAACTAAAATTTAGCTTCAAAATTTGATGTCATGTATAGCGAAATGAAAACATATATATATAAAATTTTCATCTATTTGACTATTTCAAAATATACAATATGTTTCTAGCTAGTGGATAGTGCCATATAGGGCACCTAGACTCTGAAGAAAGATCTGGACTGCGTATGCAGAATTTTGTATCTTTTATTTTAATTATCAATATACTGCCGCTGCGGCTGTGATTTAACAAAATCAAAAAAAAAAAAAAATATGTTGGCGTAACAACTAACACCTCTGGAGTACAAGTTGTTATGAACAGCCTATGCACACTACGCAATGAGTGCTCTTCGAATTATGGAGGGGAAGCTCCCTCGATGTACTTTGACAAATATACTTTGCAAAGGAAAAATAAGCTAAAACTACTTCCTGTCTTTTTGTTTCAGCTGCTAGAGGCACAAGACTTTCTTGAAAGAACTTTTACGTTGCAGCTGAGTTTTCTCTGGTTTTGCAAATCAACTAAACTACAACTTATATCTATCCAATCTCCTCAGGAAAACAGAGCAAGAGGAAACGGAGCAAGGTTTGACTATCTGACGATAAGCGGGTTTAGACTCTCTACTTGAAGGCAAGGTGGGCACAACTATCATCTCAATCTAAACCAACTTATTGGGCACAACAGATTTAAGAATTTACCAAGACGATCTTATGAAACCCTAGGTGGTATAACACTTGATCGAATCAGCAAAGCCTTCACAAAACAGCCTTTATCTTTATAATCTCACGAAACCCTAGGTGGTATAACCTTCAATTATATTGATAAAGATTCACAAAACAGATTTATCGCTGCAACTTCTCGAAACCCTAGGTGGTATAACGATCGATCACAATGGTAAATTAACACAAAACAGCCTTATCACCTTAATCTTTTGGAACCCTAGGTGGTATAACAATTGATTTCAATGATAAAGATGTTCAAACAGATATATCTAATCTATGGAAAGAATTCAGCATCACAATCTTTCGAAACCCTAGGTGGTATAACAATCAATTGCAATAGTGAAGACACATGAACAAATACGAAAAAGAGTAATATTGAGGGCAAGGTGGGCACAGCATATATTCCTCTCTCAAGCAAAAGTTATTTACAAATGAGCGTAAGCTCTTATTTATATACATCAAGGTGTAGGGAACCCTAAAATCACCTTGTGTTATCTATAGTTCCTGCAATGCATGCAAGCAATGCGCCCAACCCTAATTAAGCAAACTATACAGTTAACTGGGCAACTACCCTCAGTTTAACTGAAACATCTAATCTAAAAATGGACAATTGTGCGAGCATGCACGTCCTTATTAAAACAAGTTAACTGGAAGACTATCATCAGTTAACGAAAACCCTAAATACAACTCCAAGTGAACAAGGCGATTCTCAGAATAGGTATGCATGTGATGACAACCCCGAGTTAACTGAAAAGGGTAACATCCAGTTTAACTCGTGTGTGTGAAGTCTATTCTGAGAAGTGGGAACTGAAGTTCACTGTGTGTGATCTCGAGCAATCAACCCCTCAATGAGATTGTTGACTGTGTCACTGTCCGGAGCGATGAGACTCTGACGAAGAATGCTATGTCGATGCAGCATGTCCTCACCAGCTGTGATCTGAGACTGAAGTTCCCTTCTGCTCCTCGTTGCTTCATCGAAAAGTGTTGACATGACTGTAAGCTGAGTAACCTTACAGCCAACTGTCTCCCCACTGAAAATGGTATGAATGAGTGCCTGGAGTTCTGGTGAACATCTGTAAGCTCCACGTAGGCACCACCCTCAATCGATAACGGCGCGATAAGCGAGATACAAGAGTCCTCACAAACCGGAGTGCACTGGTGGCGTGCTCTCTACTCTCGATAACTTCGATGCTAAAAGCGTCTTCTATCTTTTATGCGAAACCAAGCATTGTCTTCCAAGGTAGATGGCCTCTGCGTCACTGCATCAGGTGAACATTATTAGTAACAAATAATTGAGCAATCAAAATTTCATCCACGGGTTTTGTTAATAATACATATCCAGATTCCTCATCACGAGAAGGCGGATCACGGAGCTCCTGGAGTGCGGTAATACTTGTAACATATGCCAACTTTCACACAGCCAAGCATAATTACGACCTCTAGCAGCGAAATCTTCCTCCCATTCCTCCAAACGCTTGCCATATGCAACTAAGTGATTGAGCTAACTTTGCTCTACTAGTGGCTCAAGCATCGGTGGGAGTGTGTTGATGGCTTCTGGTCTGTGCACAAGGCTAGAAATGTAATGACGAAGCTGTCTGATTTCAGCCTTGAGGGCTGCTTTGTCCTCCCCGTCTTTTAGTATTAAATCCCGGCACTATCTGGCCCAGCAACTTGTAGAAAGATCAACACAGATGCAGCGTGTCTTTGCGACCAAGTTATTTGTATTAACTTCAAATCACGGGGCTCTAAATCAGCCAGCTCTTCCCACAGTGCAGGCCCAGGTCTCGATAACAACCTCCATGTCGGTGTTTCTCTCTACGTGAACCATGTTCTTAACTCTCTTATCTGGCGCATCTTGATAAATGTCATCGAAATCGGAATGATTGAGAACATAAGATGGCTGCCTCCTCTTCCTTCCTAGCTGAGTCTCGATCCAAGATGAATCTCTGCTAATGCTACTAGAAGGGTCTGCACTAACGACAGGAGGTACTGATGAGAGTGAGTATGTAGAAGACCCACTGCGAGGTGGAGAGTCCAAGTCCAATTCAATGTGAATTGGGACCGGTGACGGCTCTGAAACTAATGTAGGAGCTTGAGGCTGAACCTCAGGTACTGGCGGGCTCTGAGCTGATCTCTGAACTGGCTCTGTGATAAGCGGCTGGCTGTCAGGCTCTGAATGTGAAACAGTGGCAAGCGCCTTGCCCTTTGAATTATTGGTAGCTTGTACTTTCTTAGGAGGTTACTCCTCTTCTTCTTGTTGGGTTTTGTGAAGAAGGTAGCGAAGGATTCACCACTACTGGCTGCTCTGCTCTGGGAACACTTATCCTCCTTGTCTTCTTGCTGTCGAGGTAAAGTATACTGTTCTGAATAACTCTACTTGACCTCTCCTTGACCGTTGCGTATTCCTTGGCGTACCAATCAACTGCTGGCAACGGTTGTGTATCGACTTGCTCTCTGAAAAACTGAGGAAGAACTTCTCCTTCGTCATCTGATAAACCTCCCACATCTTCTGATAAGAAAACAGAAATCTGTGAGAGAGAGAAGCTGCCGTAACTGCGTTTGCGAACCTCGAAGTCATCACGACCATTTGCCCGATAATCCTCCATAGAGAATTTCGTGATATGTGCCTCAGTGAGGTGAAATTTTGTATAATGACACGGGTCATAGGCGATGTAGCCGACAAGGTACCAAGATGACATTTCTCAAGTTCCTGTCCTGCGATCTTTCCATCAATTGCCGACTTGCACCAATACATTCCAAACTGAAAAGGAAAGTTGAGTGATGGTCTGTGCCTGCGGCGTAGAAGACGATGAACATCATGCATCTGCCTAAGGAATTCCTGAAAGATTGTTTTATCCGAAGGATAACGTGGAAGCATAGCTGGATTTCCTGTGAAGCCATATACTCGGATGTAGGTGTATGTTGGGAGCTGTATAAACCAATCTGCCCATCCATCCATCGCTGCTAGCATTGCCGGGAATCTGAACATGCAATTCCCGGTCAAGTTCACCAGCGTAGGTTAAGAAGCCTGGGTGGTGCGGTGAACTCAGAAGCTGATCATAATCTTGATAAACCATACGACGGTGAGATACTTACCAGTGGGAGTCCTAAGGCCATTACGATGGCGATCAGGTACCCACGAGATATGAACACATGTGAAACTCGCGGAGCAACTAAGCCGTGTCACATTATTGTGGAGAGTATGATGATGAAGGATGCCGATCATAATATTCTGCCAATGATCACGACCAATAATGTAATACATCCAAGGCTGGAGAAAACATTTGCATGTGCTTGACCTGAGACACGATTCAAGAGTGTGATTAGAATCGCGTACTCATCCTTGTATTCACCACGACCCACATTGTTTGGCAATCTGTTCTTTGCTTGTTTAACCATCTTTCTGCCATCTTCTTCTGACATTTGTCCACATCAGCATCAAACGCTTGTGCACACTGCTCCATAGAAACAACTAGGCTGTTTGGATTTTGAGGAATGCCAAAACTCCTCTCGATATCCACAGGTTTGAGACTGCAAATGACCCGACCGTCGACTGACGCTATCTCACGAGTAGTCGGATTGTAATGCTTAATACAAGCCATCACAAACTCAACACAGTGAACGGAGATGGGTATGGGCGGCCTCGATTAAAGCGGTACTCCAATAATGCGAATGATCGAGACCTGCGATTTTAAGCGGGTCTGAAATGCGCCTCGGCAACGCTTTGAAGATGCATTCTCAACCAACTGCCGGAAATCATGAGTAAGGTGGTTTTGGTCACGTATTCTAGTGAGTGAGCGCATTTCGAAAAACTTACTGTTGTTGTGAACTTCGGCTATGTTACGACAAGATTTACGGAATCTAAAATAGCACACTAGAGTTAAAAATAGCCTTCGAAGAAATTATTTTCAGCGAAAAATCGAGATATGGGTTTTTGTCGAGAAAAGATTCTAAGACAACCAGAAGGTAGGATTACAGAAATTCAACTTCTACTTTCGATTATTTAAAAGATTTCACTTGAAAATTAGCAATTAGTGAATGTTACGAAGCTAAAATTAAGTGAAAAATCAAAGCGCCACAAAATTCAACTTCGAGGAAATTATATGGAGGCTTGATCCGGTGTGAGACTTGTCAAATTCGCCAATTTCAGGAACATACACAATGTATATTATGAGAAATCTGAGATTTAAAGGATGCAAAAGACGTTTTTTGATGTCTTCTTCTGTGAAAATCGCCCAAGATTTCTTTGAATAGCTGATATTTGTGAACTTGAATCTGCAAAAAGATATGTTAAATGAAATCGCCCCTGTGAATTGATGAAGATTTCACCTCTGAACTGGAAAAATTCGCCTTGTTTGGAAAAACCACGAATTGCTCCCCTTTGAAGTTTGCGCCTTTTAATGAAAGAAATTCGATTTTCCTTGAAGAAAATACGAATTTGCATGAATTTGAGGTTTCGCCTTTGTTTGTTAAATACGCCTTTGAAATTCAATTCGCCTTTGAAACCTCTGAAGAATTTGCGAATTTTTAAGAAGATTGAATATGCCTTTGAGGAATTGCGAATTACTTTGGATGAATTTGCGCCACTTTCTCCTTCTGAAGAAATACGAACTTGCTTGAACTTACTTTGAATAATAAAATTCGATTTCTTTGAAGACAATGAATTTGCCTTAGAAAAATACGAATTCACTCAAGATTAATTGTGCTCTTGAGAAAATCGAATTTCTTTGAATGCTTTGTGAAGAACAATGAAGATGGCGCCACATATAAATAAGAATAAATTCGCCCCACTTGGCAACTGCAAGAATTCCTAACCCTAACCAGAATAGAAAGCCTCTGATTGGTTGCCTTTCAGTTCGACTGCCACTGTCTGAAGTTCAAATTTGAAAATAATAATAAAATAATTATTATGTAATGGCGCCAAAAATAGAAACACCATCTAAAAATAGACATATTCTGAACTTCAGTTGACAAACTGGTTGAAGCTCTGAGATTCATCGTCATGCTTCCACGACTTCGAAAAGTCATCGCTTGAGCATATAGGCGTCCATTTGCTCAAGATACTTAGTTTTTATTAATCCCTATTTATGAAGCGGCAACCTTATCCTTGGCCAGCCAACAAACCTTGATTCCGGGATGGCCGAGTGATCTTGGGGCCCGTCCCGAGATAATCAGCGGAGAAACCCTCTTGAACAAGGAAGAAATATGCAACTGGGAGACACAAGCGCAAAATCCATCGTTTAACCCCTTGAAAAATTAAGTGCCTTGATTAAATTGCTTCGGGTTCGGACTTAGCCATTTCCCTAAGCGCCATCACGACGCTAAGCTAATTTCTTGTACGATTGAACGGTGAACTCCCTAACGTCTGAGGCGAAGCTCCGCGAGCATGGCCAGAATATTACGCATCAATGACTGCTCACCACGGCATTAAAAGCTGTGTTAAGAACCTCAAAGAAAGCATGGCTCAGGTTTACTGGACATTTCAACGAAAATCAAACGTCGTCAAAATACCCTACTTTGACAGCTGATATCTGGAGCTGGGATGACCCGATTCAAGCGTTATCTGTTTTAACGGACAGCCAGGAGGGCTCTTAAGAGAAGTCACTGGAGGTGTCGAGGCAAGAAAACTGCTTCTAAGACCTCAAATTCTCCAGTGCGTATTTTTAATATGTTTACCGCTCCCAGACTTAGCCATTTTCTGAACGTTTTCGGACATCTTTACTTTGTAATATGACACCAAAGACCTCGCACGCACGAGCGACTGCCAAATGCTGAAGGCTGACGGCTATGCTCGTTGGAAAGATAAATTGATTACGCTCAATAGTCGTGAAGAGACTTACGAGCAGCGAGCAGAACCGTCTGATCACCACGAAGGCTAAGCCTTAAGACCATGAAAATACCTTTGAAAACCATTTGTTGGATTTAGCCGTAAAATTAGGTGCTTAGTAGAATCCTCGCCATGACCGCCCGGGGAGCGATGGGATTGAAGCAAAATTTGAATGATGGTTGCGGGCTGGGCTATTATACTCGCGATGTGTGAGGAACTACGTGCAAATTACGGCACATCGAGGGGTCCTTTAGGCCAAGCGCCCACAGCTTGTACGTGCTTGGGCATAAGCGGAGAAGCTCAAAACATAGAAACTCCATTTTAAAATTTGTTCTTGAGACGTCGCCGCTGAACTTTCACGAGAGTGGGATGGCTGCCTTGATATCGTTGGATAAGCAGACTAGGCGTAGATGAATTGGCGTCGCCGACATGGCCCGGCGAATTTACCCTTGCAGAAATGGAAGCCCTCCGGGCTGGTGGCGCTTTTGCACGAAATGACAAATTTCCTGATCTCCTAAAATTTAGGGATTTTTGCCATGCATGAATAAGCGGGTGTGAGTCTCGAATGCCTGTTGGATGCTTTCGGCGGATAGCCGAGGCTGATTCACGAAAGAGATTGGCGTATGCTTGAACATAGGACAAGATCTTGACCTCAAAAATGGGTGCCCCTGAGCTATACTTGCACTTTGAGGCTTTTCCTCTGAAAAATCTCCATGATTTGATCACTGAAAACTTTTCCTCTGAAAAATCTCCATGATTTGATCACTGAAAACTCTGTCTCGATCATTGAAATGACCGTCTGCAATATGAAATGTCGTCATGAAATGCTCCTCCATCGTGAAAATCTTCATTTTGAGTCTCTTCTTCAGGTTCTGACCAATACAACTGACTTTGACTGACAAATTATTGACAAAAACTCCATGCTTAACATTGCCCAAAACGGTATTTTACAACATTTTAGCGAGGTTTAGACTTTAAAATACAAAATACCTTAATGAAGCAAAAAATTTGGTTTGGGTACAACAAAATACAATCTTGTAGCATATACAACAGTGAAGAAGAGAAAGCTAACAGCACAAAGAACTGATTTATCAATGGTAATCATTTTTTTCTGGACTTCCTGCCATTAGATGAAGCACACTATTCTCCAGGAGGGTGTTTCGTGAGAACTCTTATGAAATAGCATATGTATAAAGATGGGTACAAGATGTGAGAAGACGACTTCTCAAACCTCCTTAGATAACCCAATAAAAAAAAGAAACAAAATCAGTATATGGCACCAGAAGTTGCAAGTTTGGGTTGCAGAATTTGCCAAGAAAGAGCCATAGAGCAGAGTACAACATTAAGATTGTTTGTGTCCACATAGGAGCTACCATTTGGGACAATAAACTCGATGATGCATAGCATGTTATAAATGAAGAGGAAATGGTCCAGTAATCACCAGACAAGTTAGCATGTCTCTAATTAATAGTTATTTAAAAAGCAACAATGCATTCTTTTTTAACCCTATTTTAAATGGATCCAAAAGGATCCTTCAGAAGATGCCCTTGGCAAAAGGCTGTATTCCAACTTCAACACATTCTTTGAATTTCTTTTTCGATTATCCGTGATAATAATCTAGTTTAATTTCAATTGCTAATCCATAAACACAACAGGGAAGAGGATTTCTGCATGGGCACATACTAATAAAATTTACAGCAACAAACGCAATAATTCCCACATAAAAGAGGGCTTTAGAGCGTTCAGAATTACTGCATCTTACCTAGCACGGGAGAAAATATTCAAAGGTGCTGCAAAACAGAAGTACAAACAGTTCACAAGGATTGCAAAAGGAGTATTGCAAGTATTAGTTCAAAAGCAAAAGATCTGCATCACAAGATCTGAAAAGAACAATCAAGAGAATCCAAGTTAAACAAAGAATAAGATTGTAGACAAGAATAAATTGTTTAAATGTACAAAGTGCTATAGAACCTTCTAGGTGTTAGTTAATCAATATGCCACAAAGATGTGGGGAAAGAGTGCATTGTAAACCATCAGTTGGCTAAGGCTTTCTATATCTAAAAATACATTGAATTACCATGTGCTTAGTCATGTTTGTAAAGAATGCTATGAAAAAGGTTATTAAAATGCAATTACTTAGGAATATTCAATTACCAAAAAGATGGGAGCCGTTATAGAAAGAGATGCAAAACAGTATAAGAGGCCCACTCCTAATTGAAGTACTATCATGTTGTGAACAATATTATATGAATTATCAATGCCTGACCATTATAAAAGGTCCACTTCTAGTTGAAGTACTATTATATTGTATATCATATTATATGAATTATAACCACAATTTAACTAGCCAGGGACAAAGAAAAGTATCAAGCATCCAACTTGCATAAGAACATGCCTGCAAATTTCACATGCATGAAAAAAACTTGGAAATTACTTTGGTTTTTTAGTTTATAAATTCTTAGATTGACTTAGTTTCACTATCACATAACAGTTCCAATAGGTACTAGAAACGATTTGATTCTACTTCTGAATGAACTCTTTCCATAAGAGAAACCTATATTTACAGGCTGAAAATCTTACAATGACATTCAATATTTTCAATGTCCGCATACCAGCTTCCAACTGTCCACCTTTTTAACTTATTTCTATCTCCCCTTTGAAATATTCCACTAACCCACTTCTATATATATTTTGACTGATTTTTAATTTTTTTAATTAAAAACTATAGTTCACATACTAACTTTAATGGATGTCCTCTTCAGGAAAGTTGGAAATAGTAAAATGCTTATAGTTTTGAAGTTCTTCTAGTTATGCCTTAAATACAAATAAGACAAAATTTTAGTTAAGCAGCAAGCTGATCTTCACCTCCAATGATTAATTTCCAAGGATTAGAATTTTAAGAACAAGGAAAGAACCAAGAAAATAAAAGCAACCAACCAAAACCATTGGCTATCAAATAGACTCACCAAAGAAGCTTTTCTTGGTGATGCCCTCTCATCTTCAGATATCTGAGCCTGTTCATTATTTCCATCTCCTATGTAAACCCCAGATTTGGAATCCTTCTCAATTTCCTTGAGCGCAACCAGCCACCTTCCTAATGCTTGAAACCTCTCCATTCCTCTAGCAGACAGAGCAACCTCTTCCAATCTTCTCACTGCATGTTTGAAGTTGTTCATATTTCTTACAGACTGCAAAGCCACAAGAAATATCTGTCACATGTCCACAGATGACTGCATACTACTTAAGTATAGATTTAATATTTAAAAAACTTTTGGCAAATATCATAGTCACATATCCACAGGTGAGGTGAAGGCCAGAGAAAAAAAATTGTATATGATTGTTGCAAAATCACAAAGCAACATAATGTTAGAAATTACAATGTCTGATTGGTAGATATATTTAGTCATTTGTTAAGTGATCAGTTGATAGTATGGGTAAAAGTGATTACTTACCTACCCCTTATCAAACTTTTGTCTGTGTAAATAAATCCCTTCCACAATCACTATGTGTATACAATAAAATAATATTTTTCTTCCTCTATGCAGTGTTATGAATCACATGATACCCAGACTGACAAAGGTTCAAGAAACCACTTCAAAAGCAATTCTGCCAATTTTCTAGAGCCCAATATTAACATTTAGAAGGGATTCTGAACCCCTGGACCATCGTGGCTTAGTGCCAGATGCACATATCTTACACATCCTCACCGAAGGCATTAAACAATGTGCCAATATTAATAAGGATATGTATAAAACAGTTTGTGAAAATTCAGGAAGTTGAAAAACAAGATTTAAAGACTATGGCACAACTCACGCAACTAAAAGAACAGCCTGCCTAACCTCCTAATGAAGAAATATATACAAAGAAGTATCAATAAAAGACCAGGTAAGAAAGGTGAAGGTGTATCTACAAGCATGGGCAAAAGTCATTTACACTATTCCTAATGCTTAACAATTGCTGAATAGCAAAAACTTTACTAGTTGGATTAATGCAAGAGAGGCATTCCTAATACAAAAGAATTAAACACTCTGTGTGATGAACCCTGCTGGCTCAAACCTCAAACCCCAGTATTTTCTTAAGTCTTAATGAGTTATTTTAGTTTTTTAGAGAAAAGTTTATAGACAGAAGAGAAGGGGCGCACAGCATAAATGCTTATAAAATGTAAATCTGAGCTAATTCATGCGAATTGAAATTACAAAAGATAATAAATAAGTTCAACAATGGATTCAGAACTCATAAACATACCTGAAAGCTTCCAGATTATTTATTTAAGAAAGTAATCCAGTTCGCCAGCCAAGATGGTGAAAAACTGACAAAATCTGGTGTAGGAAGCTACAAAATGCAAAGTCTGTTGGCGTAACAACTAGCACCTCTGGAGTAAGAGTTGGTACGGACAGCTATGCACACTACGCAATGAGTGCTCTTCAAATTAGGAGGGGAAGCTCCCTCGTTGTGCTTGACAAAAGTACTTGCAAATGGAAATAAACTAAACTAAATCCTGTCTTTTTGTTTCAGCTGTAGAGTTACAAGGCTTTCTCGAAAACTATATACATTGCAGCTGAGTATTTTCTGGTTTTGCAGACTACTAACTACAACTAAACTTAATTACTTAAATTCTATCCAGTTTCCTCAAGAAAAACAGAGCATGAGGAAACGGAGCAAGGTTTGACTATTAGACGATAAACGAGTGTAGATTCTCAACTTGAAGGCAAGGTGGCACATCTATCAGCTCGATCTAAACATGCTTATTGGTAACAACAACACACGATAAACTGAATACGGATTCTCAACTTGAAGGCAAGGTGGCACATCTATCAGCTCAATCCGAATAAGTTTATTATTCACAACAACACACGATAACTAAGTGCAGATTCTCTACTTGAAGGCAAGGTGGCACAACTATCATCTCAATCTGAACAAGCTTATTGAACACAAAACAGATTTTATCTAACTAAGGAAAGAATTCACCATTATAATTGCATGAAACCCTATGTGGCATAACAATTCACTATAACAGCAAAAACGCATGAACAGATACAAAAAGAGCAATATTGAGGGCAAGGTAGGCACAACATATATTTCTCTCTCGTGCAACAGTTATTTACAAATGAGCAAAAGCTCTTATTTATATACATCAAGGTGTAGGGAACCCTAAAATCACCTTGACTCAACTACAGTCTTGCAATGCATGCAAGATTTATTGCTAAGCCCTAATGAAGTAAACTATACAGTTAACTAGAAAACTACCATCAGTTAACCAAAACATCTAATCTAAAAATGGACAATTGTGCAAGCATGCACGTCCTTATTGAAAGCGAGTTAACTGGAAGACTATCATCAGTTAACGAAAAACTCTAAAAGAAACTCTAAGTGTGTAAAGCTAATCTCAGAATAGATATGCATGAGACAAGACAACGAGTTAACTTGAGAAAGTAACGCCAAGTTTAACTCCTGTGTGTAATGTCTATCCTGAGAGGTGGGAACTGAAGTTTACTGTTCGTGATCTCGAGCAATCAATCCCTCAACAAGATTGTTAACTGTATCACTATCTAGAGCTATGAGACTCTGTCAAAGAATGCTATGTCGGTGCAGCATATCCTCATCAGCTGTGATCTGAGATTGAAGTTCACCTCTGCTCCTTGTTGCCTCATCGAACAATGCTGACATGACTGTAAGCTGAGTAACCTTACAGCCAACGATCTCCCCATTGAAAATGGTATGAATGAGTGCCTGAAGCTCTGACTGAACATTGGTAAGCTCAACGTAGGCACCACCCTCAATCTGATATCAGCACGGTAAGCAAGAAACCAAAGTTCTCACCGACCAGAGTGCACTAGTAACGTGCTCTCTACTCTCAGCCAACTCTGACGCCAAAATGTCCTCTATCTTTGCCTTGAAAACCAACTGTGTTTTCCAAGAGTAGATAGCTTCCCTATCCTCTGCATCTGTGACTGCATCATATGCCACACTCAGGTGAGCAATCATAATCTCATCCCGAGGTTTATTAATCGCCATATCTCGCTCCTCACCCTAGAGACGAATACGGAGCCCTCGTGCATTATACCGCAACTAATATAACTCTGTAAGCATAGCACGGCCTCTAGTAACGAACTCCTCCTCCCACTCATCCAAACGCTTGCCGCATGCAACTAAGTGATTAAGTTGACTTTGCTCTGCTGGAGGCTCAAGCATCGATGTAAGTGTGGCGATGACATCTAGTCTATGTACAAGGCTAGAAATATACTGACGAAGCTATCTGATTTCAGCCTTGAGGGCTGCCTTATCTTCTCCATCCTTCAGTATTCTATCCCTGGCACTGTCTGTAGCAACCTGCAGTAGATCAACCTGAGTCTGACGTGTGCTATGACCAAGGTTAACTGTGATAACCTCGAAGTCCTGAGATTCCAACTCAACCAAGCTCTTCCCCTGTGGAGGTACAGCAGTCTCGACAACAATCTTCATGTCAGTATTCCTCTCTATGTGGACCATGTTCTTGATCCTCTTGTCTGGCGCATCCTGATAAACCTCATCAAAATCAAAATGATTAAGAACATAGGATGGCTGCCTCCTCTTCCTTCCAAGCTGAGCTACGATCCAAGATTGATCTCGGCTAATGCTACTAGAAGGGTCTGTACTAGCAACAAGAGGTTGCGATGAAAGTGAATGTGTAGAGAACCCACTGCAAGGTGGAGAGTCTAAATCCAATTCAATGTGAATTGGGACTAGTGACTGCTCTGGAACTGGTGTAGGAACTTGAGGATGAACCTCAGGCACTGGTGGACTCTGAACTGGTCTCTGAACTGGCTCTACGACAGGCTGTCTATCAGGCTCCATGTATGTAACAGTGGCAAGTGCCTTGCCCTTTGAATTATTTGGCACTTGACCTTTCTTAGAAGGGTTACTCCTTTTCTTCTGTTTAGGTTTCGACAAGGAAGGTAACAAAGGATTCACCACTATTGGCAGCTCTGCTCTGGGCATACTTACCCTCTTGGTCTTCTTGCTGTCGAGGTAAAGTATACTGTTCTGAATAACTCTACTTGACCTCTCCTTGACCGTTGCGTATTCCTTGGCGTACCAATCAACTGCTAGCAACGGTTGTGTATCAACCTGTTCTCTGAAAAACTGAGGAAGAACCTCTCCCTCATCATTTGATAAACCTCTCACATCTTCTGACAAGAAAACAGAAATCTGTGAGAGAGAGAAACAACCATAGCTACGTCTGCAAACCTCGAAGTCATCTGCACAATTTGCCCAGTAATCCTCCATAGAAGGCTCATGAAATATACCTCCAGCAAGGCGAGTTGTGTAATGACCTGAAAGATCATAGGCACATGCTTCAACAAGATACTTAAGATGATATTTCTCAAGCTCTTGCCCTACAACTTTGGCATCAATTGCCATCTTGCACCAATACATTCCAAATTGAAAAGAAAAGTTGATAGATGGTATGTGCCTACGGCGTAAAAGACGATGAACATCATGCATCTGTCTCAGGAACTCCTGAAAGACTGTCTTATCCGAAGGATAACGTGGAAGCATAGCTGGATTTCCTGTAAATCTGTATACTCGGATGTAGGTGTATGTCGAGAACTGAATAAACCAATCTGCCCATCCATCCATCGCTGCCCTAGCAACTGCCGAGATACGAACGTGCAACTCCCGGTCCAAATTTCTCACTGTATAAGTCAAAAAAGCCTCATGAACACGCTTGAAATGACATTCAGCCTTAGTGAACTCAAGCTGATCATAATACTGATAGACTTTCTGAACACTGAGAATGCCCACGGTGTTTAATCCTCAGAACTAACCCTAATAAGCGATCAAGTACACGAGATACGAACACAAGTGAAACTCATGGGCAACTAGGAAACCGGTGATCTGCCTATGGATAATATCGCTGATGAAGGATGCCCAGTCATAATGCTCCTGCCCAGAAATGATGCGACCAATAATGTAATACATCCAAGGCTGGAAAACATTCGTATGTGCTTGACCTGAGACACGATTCAAGAGTGTAATTAGAATCGCGTACTCATCCTTGTATTCACCATGACCCACATTGTTTGGCAATCTGTTCTTTGCTTGTTTTAACCATCTTTCTACCATCTTCTTCTGACACTTGTCCACATCAGCATCAAATGCCTACTCACACTGCTCCATGGAAATAACCAGACTGTTCGGGTGTTGAGGAATGCCAAAACTTCTTTCAATATCCAAAGGTTTGAGACTGCAAATGACTCGTCCATCAACTGACACTATCTCACGAGTAGTAGAATTGTAAAGCTTAATACAAGCCATCATGAATTCAATACAATGAACGGAGATAGGTATGGAAGCGGCCTCTAATAAGCCAGATTGCTCAATATTTTGAATAATTGAACTTCTGATCTTGACCGGATCTAGAACTGCTTCCGGCAACACTTTGTGAAGATCTGTCTCAACCATCCTAAGGAAGTAATGAGTAAGGACTGTTTTGGTCCTGTATTCGAGCTGAGTGAACTGCATTCTGAAAAACTTGCATGTTGACTGTGAACTTGACTATGTTCTGACAAGATTTCTGGAGAGCTAAAAATAGCCTGCGAGAGTTAACAATAGCCTTTCGAAGAGTTATTTTCAGCGAAATATCTGAGATATGGGCTTTGTCCAGAAAAAGATTCTAAGACAACCCAGAACATCAGATATGCGAAAATATGACTTCTACTCAATCATGCAAAGACTTTTCAGCTGAGAAAATTAGTAACTTGAGAACGAATGTTTTGAGGTTAAAAATTCCTGAAAAATCAAGCCCACAATTTTAACTCGAGGAAATTATATAGAAATGATTCAGATGTTTGAACTTGTCGAATTTGCCAATTTCAGGAACATGCGAACTAGAATCTGAGAGAAATCTGAGAATCAAGGAGGAAAAAGACGTTTTTTATATGTTGTTCTTCAATGAAAATCGCCCTTGAATTCTTCAAATTGCTGATAATTGTGAACTTTTAACCTGCAAAAAGATTTGTTAGATAAAATCGCCTTTGGAAATTGATGAGGAATTCGCCTTTGATCTGCAAGAATTCGCCTTTGCTTTGAGAAAAATGAATTTGCTTGAAGTTTGCGCCTTTGTCCTTGAAGAAATACGAACTCGCCTCTTGAGAAATTATGAATTTCTATTGAAGCTTGAAATTTGCCTTTGTAAACTGAATTGAATTTGCCTTGAAAAATACGAATTTCTCTTGAAAACTGAATTTCTCTTAAGAAATACGAATTTCTCCTGAGCTTTGTGAATAATAAATGAAGGCGCCATGTTTAAATAAGAAGAAATTCGCACCTATCTTGGCAACTGCAAGATTTAAAACCCTGATTGACATAGAAGCCTTCTGATTGGACCCTTCTCAATTTCACTGCCACTGACTTGAAGTTTGAATTTAAATAAATAATAAAATATTCATTATGCAAAGGCGCCAAAAATAGAAAATTGCCATTTAATGCAAAATAAACATTAAATATTTTAAACTTCAGTTGACAATTCGAATGAAGCTTTAGGATTCACCGTTAGACTTCACCGATTCTGAAAAGTCAACTTTTGAGCACATAGGCGTCCATTTTGTCAAGATATTACACTTTTTATTAACTTCCTATTTAATAGTTGATGACAAAGTCACGACTGGCCATCTTCGACACTGATTTCTGAGTGACTGGATGATATTGAGACTAAACTGAGACATCCATCGCGAAGCCTGTTGAGCAAAGAAGAAACGTCTACTGGGAGTCAACACTGCAAAATCCATCGTTTGACACCCTAAAAAATTAGGCGCCCTTGATTAAATTCATTTACAAGTTCCAGACTTAAACCATTTCCTCAAACTGCCATCTAACACTTCAAACGGCTGCTGGCGGCGAACGGTGAACCCTGCTGATAGGAAACCAAGTTCACTGCATGACTAGAAGCATTCTGCATCCAACGGATATACACACAACATCTAGAAATTGCATTAAGGGCCTCAAAAGTAAAAGCGCCCCTGGCCTTTAGTTGCACTGACAGCATTTTGACGAAAGTTGAACTGTCAACCAAATACCCTACTTTGTCCTCCGATACTGAGAGCTGGGATGATCGGATTTGAGCCACGTTTGTTTTAATGGATAGCTAGAAGGATTGAGAAGAGAAGTCTCTAGAGGCGACGAAGCAAGAAAACTGCTTCTAAGACCTCAAATAGAAGGGCGCCCATCCCAAGATGGAATAAACAACCAACATAGCCATTTTATGAGTTATCTTCACTTTTCAACACTTCGCCAAAGACCTCACACGTACGAGCGACTGCCAAATCCTAGAAGTTGATGGCTGGGCTCATTGGATAGATAAAGTAATTACGCTTGAGTCCCGTGAAGACTTGAAAGCGAACGACCCCATCTGACAGGCTTAAAGGCTAGGGGCCTCTAGACTGTAGAAATACAATGAAAACCTTATGTTGGTCCGCCCGTGAAATTACGTGCTTGGTAGAAACTCTACCACGATCACCCGGAATGTCGGATTGACAGGCAACTTGGTGCGTTGCGAAGCTGGACTAGCGTAGTACTAATGTTAGGAAGACCTCTGCAAATTTGACCATTTCAAGGGCCATTTTAACCAGCGCCCCTAAGCTATAGTTGCGCTGGAAATGCAATGAGGAAGCTCAAAGACGTGAAAACTCTATTATAAGCTCATCTTCAGATGTCGGCTGCCGGAGCTCTGGGACTCGAACGACTGCGTTTGATAGTTCGTTGGACGAGCAGACTAGTCGTGAAAAGATTGACTGCATCAATCATCAAAAAAACCAAAATCCAAACCTCCTTCTAGAAGGGCGCCCTCAAGCTACAGGCGTGCTTTCACTAGAAAAAGACAAGTTTATGTCATGTGAAACTTTGGAATCTTCAACTTCTGTCGTCAATTGCTGGAGTTACGGGTCTCAGAAAACTTCGTTGGATAGCTCATCAGATAGCCAGACCAATTCTAAAGAGATTAACTGTATTTATGAGCATTTTCAACAAGATCTTGACCTCCTTCTAGAAGGGCGCCCCCAGGCTATAGTTGCGCTTTCTTGTTTTTTCTCTAAGAAATCCTCATAATTTAATCACTAAAAACTCCATCTTGACGACTAAAATGATCATATGTAATGTGAAATGCTGTCGCGAAACACTCCTCCATCATGATATGCTCCGTTCTGAGTCTTTGATTCAGGTTCTGATCAATGAAACTGCCTTTGACTGACAAAATATTGACAAAAACTCCATGCTTGATATTGCCCAAAAACTATACTTGACATTATTTAGCAAGGTTAATACTCTTTAAACAAAATGCCTTGATAAAGCAAAAAATTTTGGTTTTGGGTACAACAAATTCCAGCCTGAAAACTGTGGTAGATGATGAGTACAAGCCAGACGCCAAAGGAGATGAAGAGAAACCCTCAGAAAAGAAGGTGTTTCTCTTAGGAAGTCCAAACGCCCTTGCACAAGAGCCACGCACTTCAATGCAAACAACCTAAATTCCCACTCAAAAGGTATAGCCATGTAGTAAAGTGTCTGCAAGGTGAAATGAAGGCGCCATCTCTCAAAACCCTCTGTAACTGATAAAGGAATTCAATAAAACTCTGATGAAGCACAGTAGAACCTCTGTATGAAGCTCTCACAGACTGCACAAATTCGACTAGTCTCTCACAGCCTCAAAAGTGCTCCACACTGAAGAGATTTCGTTCTCCAATGGAAGATTGCTCAAAACCCTGATCACAGGTGAAAGCACAGGAAAATGTCCAAGTCAAAGTCGAAATATTCAATAATAGGGTTTCTCATTGCCAAATTGCCTTATATCAAGAAGGCATGCATTTCCAAGAAGATACGCCCTTTTTGCCATTATTAAAATCTTTTAAAATAATATTAAGTCCTTTTCAATAGTCATGACTTAATATTTGGGTGCCCTTTTATATTTTAAGTGATTAAAATATTAAATCACCTTTTTTGAATAATTTAAGTGATATAAAATGTATAAAGTCAATTTGACTTTATAAAAAGGCATTAAGTTAATTAACTCAAATCACTTAAAAATTCATAACTCGCTCAAAACTCCAAATATTCCTGTGCCGTCAAAAGCTGTCGACTCCTGAACTGCTAACGCCTATCGTGAACTAATCATTGAACTCTGAACTGAGAACGACAAAACTCATCAAATAATGCCACTGACCCTCTAACCCAACCTGTTAGCCTACGAGAGTTTGAGTAATAGGCTAACTACCATCAACCATGATCATGCCGTAAAAGGGGACATTATAGTCCGCCCTTCCGGAAATTGCTTGTCCGCAAGCAATCTCAACAACAAATAAACAACCACTCCACCAAGATCCCAAGGATAGTGCCGTAAAATGTCCCTACTGTCATCAATTGTCTCCTGTAACTCCCAAATCTGATCAGCTGGATCATCGAGATGTACCCTGTCCATCTCAACACCATCTATCATAGGAGAGAGGAACTCATGAGAAAGCAAGTCAAACCGCTGACAACACCTGCTCCCTAGAACTGCACGAGATATGCTATCATCCAACATGTCTAACACGTGCATTCCTGAATTGTGCATCTGAAACAGGTCATGTACATGATGACTGAAAGTGAAACTGATTAGACTCTTGACCATGTACACACTAGGAATCTCCTCAACGAGCTCTATCTGAAATCCCGATACACTGACGGAATCTCTAATACTATGATCAAAGCTCACCCCTAAATTAGGGTCAAGAGTAGAACCAGCGTCCACCTCATAGAGCGGATTATCACAAGAAGATGTAGCATCCACCTCATAAAGAGGATCTTGTACAAATTGAGCCTCATAACTGTGTTGATCCCAAACAAAAACCTTTGATCCCATGGGACTAGAAGCAAAATGATAATCCTCCTGAATCATCTCATGCTCCTCCTCCTCTAGAATCTTTTGTTCTATCTTCTCACCTTTTGCATTGACGAGAATGATAGATCACATACTCCCATCCTTAAAACCAGCTTGCTGGTCCGTTAAATCAGCAATGTCATCACCCTCATAAAACCACTCCATTTGTCTATTTGAACCCTTAGGCTTAAGAGGACAATTGTGGTTTTGGTCATAAGGAGCTTTGCAATAGAAACATAGCTTCCTCCTACGCAAATCATTTAATGCCTCTCGGTCCAAGGGAGTTGCAAACTTCCTCTTTTCATCAATCTTTTTATATTCCTTAGGTTCTGATTTGCTATCACTATAGGATGAAGATGCTTCTGCATTTGAAGTGAACTTACCACATGAAGCTGTAAGTTCCATGCTGCAAGATTTTCTCATAGCTTCATGTAGGGTAGGTGGATCGAATGCCTTGAACCAACCTTCCATTGGCTCATGGAGACCACCTACAAATAGAATGACAAGTCTCCTCTTTGAGATTCCGGTAACCATAACCAAGAGCTTTTGAAACTCACCAATATAAGACTCCAAACTACCCAACTGCTTTAGCTGAGCAAGGTCTCTGAAGAATAGCTCGGGATCACGTCTATCAAACCTCTCTACCAGTCTATCAGTAAACTGTTGGTACGAGGTAATCCTATCATGGTGTAGTGTAGCCATGCCATGAATCCACCAGTCATGTGCTACGCCATCAAGGTGGAGAGCTGCAAATCGTATAGCATCTTTCTCTGGCATAGGACGTAGTGTCAGGAATGTATCCAACTTACTCACCTAGGCACATGCTGTAACTCTACCACGGCCATCATAGTGAACTAAGGTTAGTTTGTTGGTGGCCTGTCTGAGATCACTTTGCTTGTTTCTAGGCCTCCTGTCATTCCTGTTACGGTTATACTCTCTCTTCTAGCTCATGAATCGATTGAAGTTAAGGTGCTCCTTAACTCTCGGAGGCAATGCATCCCATTCATCACACATAGTCATGATAATATCTGCAAAGTTTATCTCACCACCCTGTTCAACCTCATCCTCTTCATCAACATCGTTTCTAGTAAAAATAGGACAAGTAGCTCTCTCAAAGGTGCGAGCTGGAACAATGTTTCTATGGGGTTTGCCATGAACACTGCCTTCTCGATCACGATCCTGATTTTGTCCCCTATGAAGAGTCAAATTTTGAACATCTGTGCTGAGTTGCTGGAGAATATTCGCCACTTGTTCTTGGCCTGCAACCATGCCTCTGAGCACATCTCTAGCTTCTCTGCCCTCTTCATCAAAATAATTCCTACGAGAACCTTCAGCTTCCCTATTCGCCATGTTATCAAAGCCTAATTCTTCTTCTTGTTCATCAAACGGAAATGCTGGAAAAGGTTCAAAAGTACTTCTCTGCAAACCTAGACCACTACGTGAGTAATACCTTTCAAACCTATTTTGATGAGGCCGCATATAGACTGCTAACCTTGCAAGCTGGCAGGGTCAGAGCTCTGATACCACTGTGATTAACCCTGCTGGCTCAAACCTCAAACCCCAGTATTTTCTTAAGTCTTAATGTGTTATTTTAGATTTTTAGAGAAAAGTTTATAAACAGAAGAGAAGGGGCGCACAGCATAAATGCTTATAAAATGTAAATTTGAGCTAATTCATGCGAATTGAAATTACAGAAGATAATAAATAAGTTCAACAATGGATTCATAACTCATAAACATACCCAAAAGCTTCCAGATTATTTATTTAAGTAGTCCAGTTCGCCAGCCAAGATGGTGAAAAACTGACAAAATCTGGTGTAGGAAGCTACAGAATGCAAAGTCCAGCCTGAAAACTATGGTAGATGATGAGTACAAGCCAGGCGCCAAAGGAGATGAAGAGAAACCCTCAGAAAAGGTGTTTCTCTTAGGAAGTCCAAACGCCCTTGCACAAGAGCCACGCACTTCAATGCAAACAACCTAAATTCCCACTCAAAAGGTACGGCCATGTAGTAAAGTGTCTGCCAAGTGAAATGAAGGCGCCATCTCTCAAAACCTCTGTAACTGATAAAGGAATTCAATAAAACTCTGATGAAGCACAGTAGAACCTCTATATGAAGCTCTCACAGACTGCACAAATTTGACCGGTCTCTCACAGCCTCAAAAGTGCTCCACACTGAAGAGATTTTGTTCTCCAATGGAAGATTGCTCAAAACCTTGATCACAGGTGAAAGCACAGGAAAATGTCCATGGCAAAGTCGAAATATTCAATAATAGGGTTTCTCATCGCCAAATTGCCTTATATCAAGAAGGCACGCATTTCCAAGAAGATACGCCCTTTTTGCCATCATTAAAATGTTTTAAAATAATATTAAGTCCTTTTCAATAGTCATGACTTAATATTTGGGTGCCCTTTTATATTTTAAGTGATTAAAATATTAAATCACCTTTTTTGCATAATTTAAGTGATATAAAATGAATAAAGTCAATTTGACTTTATAAAAAGGCATTAAGTTAATTAATTAACTCAAATCACTTAAAAATTCATAACTCGCTCAAAACTCCAAATATTCCTATGCCGTTAGAAGTTGTCGACTCCTGAACTGCTAACGCCTGTGGTGAACCAATCACTGAACTCTGAACTGAGAACAACAAAACTCATCAAATAATGCCACTAACCCTCTAACCCAACCTGTTAGCCTACGAGAGTCTGAGTAATAGGCTAACCACCATCAACCATGATTATGCCGTAAAAGGGGACATTACACTCTGGTCAATACTTATTATATGGCTTGGAAATCTTGTATTGTTGTATCCTACAAATCATCATCTCGTGACTTTACAATTTGAGTTCATATTTTCTCCGTTTCTATACCATACTTGGCCCATTTGAAAGCTAGGTATAGTGATCATTACCACAATTTAAACAAGTTAGTTGCTTCCAGTCCACATTTTCACAGGTGCCAAAATCTATTTCTACAGTATGTAATGTCCCATTTTTTATGGTGTCGACAGAGAGTAATATTATTTAATTCCCAAAAGATAGAAATATCAAAAAGGAGAATTAAATAATAATTATTTATTATTATTATTACCTAAAGTTAATTAAAAGGTAATAATTAAATAATTTGTAAAGTGACTTTAGGAAACTAAGATTAATTAAAGTCACTTAATAAATGTTATAACCACACAAAACTGTCAATTAATATTATAAAAGGAGCTTTGGTTTTGGGGAAAGTGTGGATGAATATTTTCTCTTCAACATTAATTGAGAGTTTCTCGAATTGTTTCTCAAGAGGGATGCCTAGGAAAACCATTTTCGGTAGTGAAACCATCTGCCCTACATGGTCTTGGAAGAATCAATCAGATTCTTAAGTTGGTATAGCAGAGCTTTAATGGCCTCATTGCAATTCATTTTGATATTTATTCAAAAGTTAATCTCAATTGAATACATCATCCAGCCTGATCGATTATTGCTACATTTCCAAGGTTGGTCGATTCATATTTCAGTGTTGTGCAATTTATATTGGAATTCTTCTTGGCTCGTATTTATCCTATTGGGCATAATCAAAGGGTGAAATCTTATTATATGATGATTATTTATCTCTGCTTCAATAATATTGTATCAGGCCATTTGAAATTCTACTATTGCCGCTACAGTATTTACAATGAATAGAGATTATAAAGGAATTAAGGGAAGCTGACAAAATCATTGAATCCGCCAACTTCTTTTGTCACTATCATTTAATTCTGAGCACTGTTTGAATAATCTACTGCTGCTTAGTGATATCGGGACACACACTTCAACCACCTATACCTATACAGCTATTTCATCCAAACAATACGATTGGAGGATGTATTCTTGCATATAATGGTGATTCGATATATGAAGATACAATGTTCGATGAACTTGTTATGGCATATCAACAGGTCATCTAAATTCCATCGAAGGCGTTATTGATGAAGGTATTTGTTACTGGGCAAGCATATTACTATCGGCCTTGTCATTCACCGGCACCCTGTGTTAACAAGTCATGGCTTATCATTGTTCCTCTGTATTGGAGGGATGCCTTGCATTATTTCAGTCGCCTCTGCTAGCCGCATCTATTCCTATAATCACCTATAATATACAATCATGGATGCTTATTTGGTCAGTCGCCACTCTTTGACCAGTCACCATATTGAAGAGGGTCGTGTGTTTATTGGCAATGTGGGGATTTGATAGCGGGCTAATTGCCAGTTATATCTAGTGCTAGTGGCAGTGTTTGAGGATTCCAGTTGTGACATCTACCCGAACGTATGCTTGTATTATGGAAATCTTATCAGGGACTTTGTGATAAAAATCCTTGAAATATTTAAATGTTTCCATCAGAGTTATTATACAGTTGTGTATGATTTAATAATATTTTCCATACTAGCAAACCTATTTATGAATGATCAAACATAGATGTTATTTTGGAAATTGCAATGTTAACAATGATAATTAATTGTTACGTGCAATAGATCAATTAATTCCATTTGTACTCTGAAAATTTTGTTGGTCACTCTTTATGATATTGAATGACAACCTTGTCAATCCAATAAGAATTAAATTGAAAAACCTATTGATCCAGAGCAAGGGTCATTACAATGGTATCAGAGTTGGTGTTCCTGCCAACCTATAGGTTTCATGAGTGATAGGGAGAAACGGTATTATAATAGAGAAATTAAGAAATAGTGGCAGCCTACACAAGTTCCGAAAGGGGAAACTACATCTAGCATTTTGGGAATACACCAAAGATCTCCTTCAAGTAGTGGTACTGACTCCTCTACAAGAGGTGGTGCACACATTGAAGTAGAGATAGGTGAAAGAGGGGAAGACCAAAGAGGGGAAGATCTCCTTAATGCTTTGTTGGCTGAGCAAAGGACAACAAATTAGGGCATAACTTAGTTAATGGAGTTGATAACACGAACCATGCTCAATAACAATGGGAATAACCGGAATGGCCAATGACTCCTCTACAGGAGGTGGTGCACACATTGACGAAGAGATAGGTGAAAGAGGGGAAGATCTCCGTAATGCTTTGTTGGCTGAGCAAAGGACAACAAATCAGCGCGTGACTTAGTTAATGGAGTTGATAACACGAACCATGCTCAATAACAATAACAATAACAATGAGAATAACCGAAATGGCCAAAATGGAGGTAATAATGGCCAAAGTGATCATTTGGTTAATAACAAGATGCTAAATTGGCGTGTTGCATCTGCTAGTTGCAGGCCCTTAATGCCTGTTTTTCCACCCAAAGTAGAGCCTCAGGAAGGCAATCAGCTTACACTAACTGAATTGCAAGAACAACTAAGACAAGACTGGGTTGATGCAAGACCAGGTTTTCAACATGATATCTCCCTTTGAGATTACATAGACCTGAGGATGAGACATATGCCCAACAAGGGCAACAGAGAACATCACAATGTTCTTAGGAGGAAAGTTAGTAAATTGAGTTTGCCGTACTTTGATGGATTAAGGAAAACATCAACATGTGCTTGGGTTTAGAAAGTTGATACACATTTCAGCTTAATCCAAAGCCTAAAGATTAAGCCATCAAATATGCTGCCTTACATCTAGACGAAGTTGCTCATGAGTGGTGGCATCATGGTATGATCATTATGGGCAATGACCATATTACATCACACGCTGATTTTACAAAAAGGCTTATCGAGAGGTTTGACAAGAAGGATCCCGAACTCCATTTCAAGGAGTTGGCACAGCTGAAGCAGTGGTGTACAATTGATAACTACATTGTTGATTTCCAAAGACTCATTGTTTTGATTACAGATATTTCAAAGAGGAGATTGATCATGCTTTTCATGGATGGATTGTCTGACCCATTAAGAGGTTGGATTAAGGCGCTTAACCCACTCACATTGCAGGAAGTGATCAAAAAGGTAAGAGATATGGAGTTGTCCACTTCGAAAACCAAAAGTCAATCAAGAGGAATTCCATCTAAGGATGAAAAGCAAGAAGACAAATCAGATATGAAAACTTCCAATATGCCTAAGATTACACCTCCGAAGTGAGTTACGAAAGAAGTTGTGTTTTACTTGTCATGAACCACGGGAACCTGGTCACAGGTGCATTAGGAAAGGTAAAGCATACTACATTGAGGTCACTTCGGACATAGATGATAGGATAGCAAATACTAGTTCGGGAAGTGAGCATGAGGACGCACAAGGTAACATTGCCTGCCTAACAGGAGGTTCTACATATCATCCTTTCCGAGTGAGAGGAGTACTATTGGGACAGAAAGTAACTTGTTTGGTGGACAATGCGACAACTCATAACATCATTAATGAGGCTCTTGTGGTGAAGCAAGGAATACAATCTAAGGACTTTCCAAAATTCAAGGTCATGATGGCCAATGGATTCAAAACAAGTTGCAATAGGATGGCTCAGCAGTTGAGCGTCTAGTTGGATGAGTACACGATCACCAATGATTTTTATGTGATGGAGATTGGTGAGATAGATATCATATTGGGAATTATGTGGTTGCACTAAATTGGTAAATATAGTCAGGATTTCCAAACAAGGGAGTTGGAGTTCACTATTGACAGGAGGAAGATAGTGTTGAAGGCATGGGACAATAATCCTCAGAATGAAGTAATAGCGAAGGGGTCGGAAACATTGTTTGCACATTCAGAAGTTGTTTTTGATATATGTCATTCTGCCAAGATGTATTATTCTACATTGTCTAACCTTGATGAAGACTTGACAAATATGGGGATCAAAGTGGCACAGCAAAAGCTAGGTAAGGCCCTTGATGGTGAGTTTGCAGAATTTATACAGAGGATTATTCGAATTATTGTCAAGAAACATAAAGC
Source organism: Sequoia sempervirens (assembly GCA_007258455.2). Classification (NCBI taxonomy): domain Eukaryota; kingdom Viridiplantae; phylum Streptophyta; class Pinopsida; order Cupressales; family Cupressaceae; genus Sequoia; species Sequoia sempervirens. The sequence continues at coordinate 369,221,354 of VDFB02281492.1, forward strand.
AATAATATTTATAGGCAAGTTGCAGTTTTGTGTTTACAGCAAAAGTTTGTACAGACCGCCTCGATTGATATGGGATCCTGGAGCCGTATTGCTTGAGGGCAAGCAATCTTGGGCGGGGGGACTTGTAATTTCCCATTTTTTATGGTATTGCGTGAGAGTAATATTATTTAATTCCCAAAAGATAGAAATATAAAAAAGGAGAACTAAATAATAATAATTTATTATTATTACCTAAAGTTAATTAAAAGGTAATAATTAAATAATTTATAAAGTGACTTTAGGAAATTAAGATTAATTAAAGTCACTTAATAAATGTTATAACCGCACAAAACTATCAATTAATATTATAAAAGGAGCTTTGGTTTTGGGGAAAGTGTGGATGAATATTTTCTCTTCAGCATTAATTGAGAGTTTCTCAAATTTGTTTCTCAAGATGGATGCCTAGGAAAACCATTTTCAGCAGTGAAACAATCTACCCCAATCGAATACATCATCCAGCCTGATTGATTATTGCTATTTTTCCAAGGTTGGTTGATTCATATTTCAATATTGTGCAATTTATATTGGAATTCTTATTGGCTCGTATTTATCCTGTTCTGCAGAATCGAATGGTGAAATCTTATTATATGATGATTATTTATCTCTGCTTCAATAATATTCTATCGGGCCATTTGAAATCCTATCATTGTCGCTACAGTATCGACAATGAATAGAGATTATAAAGGAATTAAGGGAAGCTAACAAAATCATTGAATCTCCACCTCCTTTTGTCGCTATCATTTAATTCTAAGCACTGTTTGAATAATCTACTGCTGCTTGGTGTTATTGGGACACACTTCGACCGCCTATGCCTATACGGCTATTTCATCTGAACAATATGATTGGAGGATGTATTCTTGCATATAATGGCGATTTGATATATGAAGATAGAATGTTCAATGAACTTGTTATGGCATATCAACAGGTCGCCTAAATTCCATCAAAGGTGTTATTGATGAAGGTATTTGTTATCAGGAAAGCATATTACCATCGGGCAAGCATATTATTTTCAGCCTTGTCATTTACCGCCACTTTGTGTTAACAAGTCGTGGCTCATCATTGTTACTTTGTATATGAGTGACACCTTGCATTATTCCAATCCCTTGTGCTAGCGGCATCTATTCCTATAATCATCTATAATATACAATCATGGATGCTTATTTGGTCAGTCGCCACTCTCTGAGACACCACCATATTGAAGAAGTCGTGTGTTTATTGGCAACGTGGGGGTTTGATAGCGAACTTATCGCTAGTTATATCCAGTGCTAGTAGCAGTGTTTGAGGATTCTAGTTGTGACATCATCTACCTAAACGTATGCGTGTATTCTGGAAATCTTATCGGGTACTCTGTGATAAAAATTCCTGAAATATTTAAATGTTTCCATCGAAGTTATGATATAGTTGTGTATGATTTAATATTATTTTCCATACCGGCAAACCTGTTTATGAATGATCAAACATTGATGTTATTTTGGAAATTGCAATGACAGTGATAATTAATTGTTACGTGCAATAGATCAATTAATTCCATTTGTACTGTGAAAACTCTGTTGGTCACTCTTTATGATATTGGATGACAACCTTTGTCAATCGAATAAGAATTAAATCGAAAATCCTATTGATCCGGAGCAAGGGTCATTACATAGCAGCATTGGCCTCTTTATATTGCTTTACCTATCATTTCCAATCAACTTATATTAATCTCGCTTCAAAGACTCCTTATTCTATCTGCAATGACTTCATTACATCTACATTCATTGACAGTCACCATAGTAATCCCCTGAAACTGCCTTGGGTGCATAATAACAAAGATGAATTTGATGTTATTTTCATTCAAAATCCTTTTAAACAATAGTATAGTTTACCTTGTATCTATAGCACTAGAGCTCCCCTTTTCCATTCATATGAAAATTATTGTGCTTAAGTTCCAGAAATACAACATATCAAAATTCATCTCAATTAATTAAGATCTATGGTAAACTTTATCAACTAGACAATGTAGTCATTTTGCATTCAAATACAACTTGGACTTAACAAATATCATTTTCTAGAATCAGGCTGAAAGAAGATAAAACCCATGCAATTAACAGTCAATGTAATAAACACCCTCGATTTTTTTTTGAAAATATGTTAGCTTCAAAATAAATGAAAGCATAGCAACTTCCTTTCCACTTTTTGATTTACCAGATCCCAGATTGGGCAAGGTAAGAGCATACGGTGTCAAGATTACAATTCATCGATTTACAACTTGCTAGAAAAAAGCATCAAGCGGCAAGCCATCCAAACCACTTATTCAGTGGGATGCATAAACAATACAAGAAAGAAAACATCAACTTATTTAACAAAAATTAGAAGACGCTTCCACTTTTCAGTGGAAAAGCTTATAAAATGTTTGAGGACATTTAAACATGCTTCTGCCACTTTTCAGTGGGCAAGCTTATAAAATGTTACCACTTGTTCGGTGGGGTAAGTACATCAGCAATAACAAATCTAAACCCACCAGCGGTACTATCATCCAGTGCTTACAGAATAAAGTGCATAGAAATTGAAGCTTTCAATAATATAACCATCCAAAGCATTACAAGTTTAGCACATATGCATTGTGAACACCTAAATAAGAGGATTAACTGCTGATATAAAGTGTTGATGTAAAGAACTGCTGAAACACCCCACTATAGCACCAAATAGCATGTACCCAATAACCCAGCTATGAAATAGCAACGTGATACTTTGAATGGATGAACTAGAAGGCTGGTACAGGTCTGAAGACACCCTTTTTGCTGCTGTACTTTGGACAAATCAGAACTGAAACATTGTTGTTGACGCTTTGGAAACTCAAAAAAGGAGCATACAAACACACCAACAAGCAAAATACTGGAAAACTCCCCTCAAACTCCACCCAACACACCTCAAAACACTAAATAGATCTCCATCCCAGCAACATCCAAAACTGAAACTCCATTTGAAGCACAATGGTGATCTTTGGAATGAAATCACTCTAATCTAGCTTGGGATTATCTCTCAAATCCAAAACTAGAAATTGAATGAGGGCTTTCATCCTTAAAAGTTTATGGAAAAACTCGTAGGTTCAATCTAACAACATAACAATATGAGAAAACTTTAGCATATCCAAATGAGCCCCCAACACCTCCTTTTATAGCTTTTTTGTTTGCTTTTTCGAAAAAGTGCTTTTTGTTTTTTGAAAAAACTTCTTTTGCTTTTTCATTGCATTTTCGGAAAAAACTAGTGTTCCATGGGACCCCCCCCCTCCTCCCGCTCCCCGCCCAAAAAAAACCCCACATTTCCAAGATGGGGGCATCTCAGAGACTTGGGGGCTTGGGGGGCACATCCCCTTGCCGCCCCGCAACTAGTGTTGTCTCCAAAATGCCGTCGAGACAACAAGGACGTTAAGATGTCTAGGGGACTCCTAGAAGTCTCCTGATCGTCTCGAGGGCGCCCAAGAGTCTCCTCCGGCTAGGCGACCAAAAAGAAATTTTAAACAAAAAATAAAAATTTTCTTTGACCTTCGTGCCCAAGGCTGAACCCTTATGGCCCATGGGCTCCACCCAAAACCCACAAACTCTATAAAACTTCCTCCTATCCTCATTTTAATTCACAAAAAAAAATCAACAAGAAGCTAATAGTGTGGGTGTGAAAGTGAGAGTTGCAAGTGTAAGGTGAAAGAGTGAGAATGACAAGCAAGAGGGTTGAGGAGGACCAAGAAGAGGAGTGACAAAAATTTAATGTTCACTTCAAAACTCAAATGTTTAAAACTAGTTTGCCAAAGTTTCATTTGTACATCTTTTTATAATTATTTTTTCAAGTACTATACGTATTTCAGAGCCGTCACCCCACCAATGTCCCCCCATCGTCCCAAAACTTAGGCCCTTGGTCCCCCGTCCCTGAAACCTATCCCCATCTCCCCACATCCCCTCATCAAGAAAATTCGTGGAACTATGAAAAAACATTTTTTGCTTTTTCACTACTTTTTTCCAAAAAAACACTTTTTGCTTTAAATTAAATAATTCATTATGTGCAAACATTTAATCACCTTTCCAACAAGCTATTAGACTAAGTTGTCCTTCAATTATTTCTCAACATTAGACAACATTAGTGAAATATGAATTAAATAATAACTCACCCAAGTTGCGGAAAGTACTGCAACATCATCGAAATCCAATTCTGACCACACCATGATGAAAGTGAAGCAGTAGGAAGATGATTGAAATCAACTTGGTGACTTTCTAAAAATAGTTTGCTCCTCCAAGAAGTTTAGAGAGTACCCAAAAGGTCAGAAATCAATTCTGAAAGCATCAAAGGGCTCCAACTAACCAACTGAACTCAAACCCAAGAACAATTGCTCTACAAAACTGATCAAATGTTTCTCCAAGAATGTTGGATTTCTCCCTAGCTAGCCAGTTAGCCTCTAGAAGACTTGGAAACTAACTATATGTGCACGAATTGGCTAAGTGCCTAAAGGGGACATTACACTCAATGCATTAAATGAAATTTTGGCATATAAGATGTGATTGTGCCACTGTACATCCAGAACATTCTGCGCAACTTCTGGATATTAAATAATTGAAACTCAACTTTATTTTCTCTAAAATTACACCAGATCTCTATTACTATTTACTACTCAATTTACTATATATGACAGTCTACCTATCTTGGTTTATTTTTCAAATCCATTCAATTGAACTGTATATCTAAAGACTATTCAGACATGGAAAACATGTAGCACATTTGGTGGATTTACACTTTGCGTTCCTTCATACCCTCCCAAGTTTATATTCTATGTGCTTGACTGGGTTGTGGTTGCTTGCTATGAATATGATTTTGTGATGTTAATTTTGTGTTTGTCCCTCTTATTTTCCAAACATTCATCTTCCTCTGCTACCTATTACCGGTGTTCAAGTGTAATTGTTTTAGATTTAGCTATAGATGATTATTACAAAAGCAGAGTCTTGTTTATTTTTTAATGCATTAGATTTTGTGATGTTTTGTTGCATTCTCTCAGAATAACTTTTCAAGGACATATGGCCATAGGCATCGATGTAAGAGAAATAAATTTTCTATCTTAATTCAAAAGACCATAAAACAATGTTATCAACCACCATCAATGTATAAAATTGTCATTTAAACATCTATCATGTGGTTGTACTAAATAGGTTGCTAGTAATAAACAAAAGTTAATGCATCCGACAGTTATCCAAGATATCCATTTCTAACGTGATCCTGGCAGTTTAAGTTCCAAATAATCAAAGATGATTATTAGGTGGCAACTGACAACAAGCAATTGCAATTCCAAATTGTACAAAGGCATGCTCCTCCAAATGTGCAATTTTGATGTGAACCTAACAGTTTAGGTTTTGTGTGTAATGATTAAAATTGCATACCCATGCCCTTTTCCTATATGTCTAGGGTGCTCTTTTATTAGAGTGTCTTAAATGCAATAACCAATTTACATGAGGCATATTCTTGTGCAGATTTGGCCAATGGCATCACCATATCCCAACCCTGTTATCACTAATTCTCAAAATTTCATTCCCTATCCCTACATCTGTTTTTCATCACCTTTGATCAGATCCACAAGGACAGTCTTGACCAAGGCACTTCCACAATCATAAATTTGAACCCTAAACTTCTAAAGTTCAAGCTCAAATTTTATCCCACTAACTCCCTTCTATTAGCCATTATAAACAAATGTAGCACATGTTTTGTTGATTTTTATGCTTGTTTGTTGTATATAAAGACAGTCCTTTACATATTTTAAAACATCAAGGACTGTCATTCTAGGAGCATGCTAGGGCTTACTGATAGAGTATTTATGAAAGCATTCTAGCAAAGTTTATCAAAGCACCTCATCCTGAGTCTATTGCATGCTTGCTTTTCTCTCCAATCCTTCAACGATAGTATACACAACAAGATTATTGGTGGCAATCTCATAGATCCTACAAGTCAATTTAACATATGCACTAAGAATTCTTGGACACTACTCATCTTCAACAAGACGCATATGTACATCTAGGGATAGCTTTTAAAATGAGCAATGTAATATTAGTTAGTAATTTAGGTTGCACTATGTTACCTATTAGCTATTATAGTGGATCTTAAAAATGTAATAATATTATGTCATGTTATTCCTTCCTTGGATAGATTCTCTATTCTACTTGGTAGACCATGGCATGAGCATTTCAAATTCATTCCTCTTATTGTGCATCAAAGTGTTATGTTCATAAGGGAAAAGTTGTAAAGGTCATAAGGGATCCATATGAGACTATTTCAGAAACAAGTCATTTTATTTTGCATATTTATATACACACTCCTAAGGAACCACCATATGGAAGTGAAGAAATTCTTGATAAGGTTTATAAAACGCAATTGGAGAAACAAACAAAAGAAAAGAATACAACTACGAATGCACATGATCATCACAAGCATTCTTTTCCACCTAAGAAGGATAAGGATCCTATGTTTCAAAAGCCTATCTTTCATGATAAGAATACTATCTCTTCATGGGTGCCAAAGAAAAATAATATGGTTCAACAAATCAAAAATTTGTCTATAAAACCACCTCCAAAGGAACAATAAAAATGGGTAAAGAAAGATGAGGTTACAACTACATCTGTAGATAGTGTTTTTACCAAGAGTACAAGTTCTTGTTAGAAGGAAAATCATATAATTGAAAAAGAAAGCCATTTAATTGAAGATGAGGATGTTCATGTTACATGCTGGGATGAGGACACCTCTTGGATGAGGATCATTCTAATTTTGATGTTTAAGATCATCTAGCATTCTTATGCTTTATATATATAGTATCATTTATTACTTCTTTTATTTGTGTCCTTATAAATATATATGAGTGTGTGTGTGTGTGTTCCATGTTTATGATGTTTAACTCCTATGTTCCTATGTTTCTTATTAGTTTCTATACTTTCCATGTTTGCTACTTATTCCACATGTTCCTTGTTATGTTCTTATGACTTTCAATGTTACCATGATTCCTTATGTTTCATGCTTATGATGTTTACCAATTATGCTATACCATATTTATTGCTACACCTTTGATTTTAGAGTATGCATAGGGTTATGAGTAGTTGGCTTGCAGCTACCTTAACTCTTAATTAAGTTATATTATCATTATTATAATCTTATTTAGTTATTTAGGTCAGCCTAGGGCTTATATGTTGTTATCTAAGTCAGTATGGGTGATATCCTAGGCATAAGTAGGGTATATATAGGAGATAGTATCATTTGATCATCAAATTGTGAATTGTGTTCTCATTGGAGACATTTGGAGGTTTGCCCCCTCGAAGTAGTTTGTTATTCTCAACTATTATCAAGTATTTCCAAATCATTTCATATCATATTACTCTTTTGTGCAAGTTATTTCATAACAAGTGATATCAAAAACATGATCTCGGCACCACGAAGGCAAGGCATTTTTTCAATCTTGGAGGTCATTTTGTGAAGCACATATCTTCCAGAATTTGGCAAATCTTTTCCTGATTTTTGGAGGGTTTTTCAAGGACATATTGAAGCATTATCAATCAAAATTTCAAAGAAATTGGAGCAGTATTAAGGGATTTATTGCTGAATTAGAGTTTCCACCAAATTCATTTGGAAAGCACATATCTTTCAGATTTTGGTCAATTTCTTCCTGATTTTTGGAGGATTGTTCAAGAGCACATTGAAGCATATGTATGAAAATTTTCAAAGGAATTGAAGCAGAATTAAGCTATTTATTGCAGAATTAGGGTTTCCAATAATTTGCTCTCAAGGTTGCAAATTAGCTAATTTCTTCGAGATCTTTTTGGGAAAGTGTGACCTAGGCCCTAATAAGTTATAGTTAAAATTTTAGAGTATTAGGATTTATTTGTGATTTATTGCAAAATTATTTTTTCCATCATGATGGGACCTACAACAAGAGGCAAAAAGAATGTCACCACACCTAGGAAATCTCCAAATAACGATGATGTAATAATTGAGGATATTACTCCTAATGATGATATCAACAAAGTTAAGGAAGAAATTTCATCAGCGAAGGAGGATGTTCATGGCTTGACAGGAGATATGCATAGCCTAACAAAAGATATATCGAACATACAAAGCATATTAAGTGCTTATTTGAAAGGATCACGAAGGGATGTCTCAAGCAACCAAGGTGCATAATCTAGGTCAACTAATCTTGATCCAAATACAAATACTCATATGGGATCTAGGAACTTGATACCAAATATGGATACGTGCAAGTTTGATGGCAAAGATTCACTAACATGGATAAATCAAATGGGGAATCTTTTTGATGTGCATCAAATACCAAGTGGACAAAAGGTGACAATGGCTTCATATCTAGAACCAGAGCAATTTATTTGGTACCAATGGCTATGTACTCAATAACAAAAAAAGGGTCTCATTGTCTGATAGTCAACTTTTACAAAGGAGCTACAATCACAATATAGCAATAGTGTGACCAACTTCTTCTTCAACCAACTAGCTAAACTTCAATAAACATCATCAGTTAAGGATCAAACTTGGCGCATGTGCCCACACTATTGTGATGTACCCAAAAATTGGACAAAGTGACTTAATTATTTAATATTCCCTAAGTCTTAAATTATTCTCAAAAGGGGGATATTAAATAATTAATAAATCAAGTTATAAAGTGACCCATTGAAATATTTATTAAAAGGGAACATTAGAAAGTCACTTATTTGTTGTTTAAAAAGTGACTTGAGGAAATATTTAAAATATGCATTAAAAAGTCACTTTATTTTATGAATGGTGAAATGATAAACGAGAGGAAAGGGAAACATTCGACTAACTTTGAAAATATCATCATTCTTCATGGAGAAGCTCAAGCCTCCTGGTTTTGAGTTTGGGGAAACCCTAGCCGCCATTGTTTCGAGTGTGAAACATCACTCCTAGCTTGGCTTTGATTGAAGGCTTGAAAAGAAAAAAAAAAGAAACAAACTACTTTCAGATTTTCGCAGTCAACAATCACCAGATTTTGGAGACCTTAGTGGGACGATTTTGTGAGAAATTTCAAGCTAGTTAGAAGCGTGGGCCATTGTGGAAACCCAAGGCGCGTCCAATACAGTCATTTTGAACCATACCCGAGCTATGCCTTCAGGAAAATGGGCGAGTAAAGAAAAAACGTGATTATAAGAGAAGAAACGCGTTTTTCTCAGGGACGTGTATTTCTTTGATCAGTCAGCCCTCTTCAATCTGGGCGCCTTTATGTGGGTGCGGTTTTGTTTTATAAGGCGACCTTGTATGCAACCATAAGTCAAGTTATGATCACTTGCTGAGAGGGAAACCTGGTAAATGAAGACGATTTTGCTGAGCACGCCCTTGTATAGAAGAAACAACTAATTTTCATGATGCTGGTTGCTAATCATGCGTTTTGGGTCTCTATGAGATCGTTTCCTGTTCTTACTGCGGGTGAACTTATTTCCAGGTCTGAGCGTTTTTGATGTTATGAATCATTTGATATGTGATGGAAACTGTTGTCTACTTGTTGCTACAGTATTTAATATGATATGCCAAGTCTGAGACGATTGTATGTGAATTTCAGCACTTGTAATACTCAGAAAATTGTTCTTAAGCTATTGTTACAGTCAGAGTATTATTTCTGCTCCATATTTAATTCATCCTATTGAATCCTTGGTCTCAAATGAGCTCCTATTTGCTGCTTGTGTCGTATGTTAAAAGCTTTCCATAGATTTTTGATAGTTAGAGTCATGGTGGGATGGCATATTATGAGTTAGTGAGTTATGTTGCTAAATCTGATCTGAAGTGTTGCTCTTCATAAATGCTAAAGAATCAAAGTGTGTCCCTTCTCTAATACAAGTCTACCAGTTGTGAAATCAGTGTAACCCTGTCTATGAACTCACTGTTGCAGCTATGAGTAGTGTCAACTGATGCACAAACGCTGTCCATTGTTTATGATAGAAATTCATACATAGAAACCACCTTCAGACTACTGTAATAGCCTTTTATTTAATGCATTTGGTGAAGGCTGTCTATTCGGGTGAACTTATACTGGGTTATCTATTACTGGTTATTGAAGTATATGCCTGAACTGAAATACAATAGCATTCTTGTTGCACTTGGATCTGTTATTACTTTAATGTTCAACTTGTTGTCTGCCAATAACTGCATTCACTGAAAAGAAAATACCAAAACCATCAAATGGTAACTATCCAATCAAGGCAACTGCGGAAAAATTCGTACACCAAAGGTCAGCATCTTTACAGTGGTATCAGAGCATCTTTAACAGCATCTTTGACAACATATAACGAGCTCCCTTCAAATCAAATAAACACCAAAATTTCCATACCTTCCGGGAAGGCACTTTATAACTATAGAGTGCTCAACATGTACACCATCAAAGATAAGTTTCCTATTCTAGTCATTAATGATTTACTAGATGAGTTGAATGGAGCTATGTTTTTTACATAGCTAAATCTTAGATCAGATTATCATCAAATTTGAATTAAGGAAGAGGATATTCCCAAGACAGCATTTAAAACTTGAATGGAGCTATGTTTTTTACATAGCTAAATCTTAGATCAGATTATCATCAAATTTGAATTAAGGAAGAGGATATTCCCAAGACAGCATTTAGAACTTGAATGGAGCTATGTTATTCCCAAGACAGCATTTAGGACTCGTGAGGAGCATTATGAGTTTTTGGTGTTGCCATTTGGTCTTACTAATGCACCATCTACATCTCATAGTGTAATGAACTCCATCTTTACGAAATTTTTTTAGAAGTTTGTATTAGTATTCTTTAATGATATATTGACTTATAGCAAGATATGAGAGGAACATTTGCAGCATGTAGATCAAGCATTACAAGTTCTCAAAGATCACCAACCCTATGTGTAGACACATAAAAATGTCCTTATAATAATTTAATTTCTTCTATTAATTAAATAGGTTCCATTATCTATTTAATTAATTCATTAATATATTTTCCTCCTAAATCATTTGCATATCCAAACATTTATCCATTTCATTTAAATAATCCATTTGCATATTTCACTAATCCATTTCATAAATATTTATCATTTCATTAATCATCAGCATATTCATAAATCATTTAAATCCATTGCATAATCATTAATTCATATTCATAATCATAAACCCATTTCATTAATACATTTGCATAAGCATTTGTCCATTTCATAACCATTTATCCCATATTTCTCCCGAAATCCGGATTCACCCCGAGGATGCCTATTTAAGCACAGCCCCCTCTCATCCTGGATTCATCCACGATCTTTGCATTCTCATTATCTTTGCATCCGTTTTTAGCACTCTTTGTTTTGCACTCTTTTGATATCTATTTGCTCATAGTATAGCTGCATTCATCACTAGCATTTTGCATTTCTCTCATTTTAGCTTCAATTGAATATCTATCATATCCGTCAATCATAACCTCTTTTGGGTGCTTCTGAGAGCATCTATTTCTCAACACAAGATTGTGATTGTAGGAAAACAATGGAGTAAATCCTTGTTAGCATGCATGTGTTTTTGGATTAGATATTTGTTTTTGCATGTGTGTATTTTGCAGGTAACTTCATTGAGGATGTTAGAAATCTGAATCTTAATCTAATAAGATTTCAGACCCATTTTTCCTTCGTCTACACTATGCTAAGCTTTCAAAGTGTGCTTTTGGTCTCAAAGAGGTGGAGTACTTGGGACACATAGTTTCGCACAAAGGAGTAAAGATGGATCCTAACGAAACTAAGGCTATCATGGAATTGCCCATTTCCAAAACCATGAGGAAATTGAGGGGTTTCTTGGGATTGGTTGGATACTATAAAAGATTCATGAAGAACTATGACAGTATAGCAGCACCTCTCACTGTTCTATTGAAGAAGGATTCTTTTAAATGGAACGAGTTAGCTAATACAGCATTTGAGAGATTGAAGAAGGCTATGTGTACTACTCTAGTTCTTGCTACTCCAGACTTCACCAAGGATTTTATTATGGAATGTGATGCTTCAAGAAATGGTATAGGAGCAATTCTCATGCAAGAGGGTCAACCCATTGCTTTTGAGAGTCGTCAATTAAAGGGTAAGAATCAACTCAAGCCTATTTATGAGAAGGAAATGCTAGCTATTCTTCAAGTAGTAAAACAATGGAGGCCCTATCTAATGGGTAGACACTTCAAAGTTAAGACAGAGCATGATAGACTTAAATATTTTTTGGAACAATGATTATCTTATGAAAAGCAACAAAAATGGGTCACTAAGATGTTGGGATATGACTTTGAGATTGTATATAAGAAAGGGAAGGAAAAAATTGTGGTAGATGCACTATCTAGGAAGGATGAGAAGGATGAAGCTTTATTGTGTGTAATTTCAATATTACAACTAGATTGGGTAGCAGAAGCCAAAGCAGAGTGGCAAAATGATGTTGCTACAAGTAATCTCATTCAACAATTACAAAGTGATCACATTAGTTCAAATAAGTTTTGTTGGAAGGGAGATGCTTTGTGGTATAAAGAGCGATTATACCTATGCAAGAATTCCACCCTCAAACAAAAGATTCTCACAGAGCTTCATGAGGCTCCAATTAGTGATCATTCAATATTTTTGAAGACATATCATCAAAACAAGCAAGACTTCTTTTTGGAAGGGCTCAAAGAGGATGTTCAAAAATTTGTGGCTGAATGTTTGTTTTGTCAAAGAAATAAAGGGGAGACAATTAAGAAACCTGGTCTCTTGAAACCCTTAGTTTTTCCTAGCTAGTGTTGGAAAGAGGTCTCCATGGACTTCATCACAGGGCTTCCAAGATCTATAGGTAAGAATGTCATAATGGCAATGGTTAATCACCTCACTAAATATGCCCATTTTGTTGCATTATCCCATCCTTTTACAGTAAGTACAGTGGCCAAAGCATTTTTAGAGAATATACAAAAGCAACATGGTATACCGAAGGTTATTGTCAGTGATTGTGATCCTATCTTTACTAGTAACTTCTGGACAAATTTATTCTTGTGTTTAGGTACTCGATTAGCTCATAGATCTTCATACCATCCACAATCTGATGGTCAAATGGAGGTCGTTAATAAGTGTTTGGAAGGGTATCTACATTATTTCACTTCAGATAAACAGTTTCAATGGGTAGATTGGCTACTACTAGCAGAATGGTGATATAACATTTCCTTCCATAATTCATCAAAAATGTCTCCATTTATGGCACTATATGGATATCATCCTCCATCCATCACATCATCGTTGAGGGTTTCAACAAGAGTTCAGGCTATGGAGGACCGCATGCACCATCAATAACAGGTACTTTTAGGACTCAAGACGAATTTGGCCATGGCACAAAATCGAATGAAGCATAAGCTTACCAACACCATAATGAAAGGAATTTTGAAGTTGGGGACTGGGTTTTCTTGAGATTGCAACCTTATAAGCAAATGTCACTGAAGCAACGGACAAAGAACAAGAAGTTGTCCACAAAATATTATGGCTCATATGAATCATGCAAAAGATAGGCAGTGTCACCTACAAGCTTGAGTTACCTCCAACAACAAAGATACAGCTAATTTTTTATGTTTCTTGTTTGAAGAAAGTAATTGGACATAATATCCCTACACAGACAATATTACCAAAGCTCGATGAAGAAGGAAGAATCATATTGGAACCAAAGTTCATTTTTCAAACATGCACAAAGAAGCTAAGGATTAGAACACTCATCAAGTATCTCATCCAATGGAAGAATTTACTAGTTGAAGATGCCATATGGGAGGATGAAGAGTTCATTCAGAAGCATCCACACTTGATTAGCATTGAGTACGATGCTTCTCTGAAGAGGGGGGGCATACTACGCCCTTAATCTTAGAGTATGCATAGGGTTATCAGCACTCAACTTGTGGCTACCTTAACTCTTAATTAGGTTATATTATAATTATTATAGTATTATTTAGTTGTTTAGGTCGACCTAGGGCTTATATGTTGTTATCTAAGTCAGCTTTGGTGATATCCTAGGCATAAGTAGGGTATATATAGGAGGTAGAGAGTCTCATTTAATCATCAAATTGTGAATTGTGTTCTCATTGGAGATATTTGGAGGTTTGTCCCCTTGAAGTGGCTTGTTATTCTCAGTTGTTATGAAGTATTTGCAGATTATTTCATATCATATTCCTCTTTTGTGCTTCTTATTCCACATGTTACTTGTTATGTTCTTACGACTTTTGATGTTACCATGATTCCTTGCATTCCATGCTTATGATGTTTACCAATTATGTTATGCCATATTTATTATGCTTATCTTTTACTTATAAATGTCTATCATATTTATGTTTATCATGCTCACATGCCTTAAGTTAATGATCCTTATCATGCTAATGATTATGTGTTTATGACCTATATCTTCTTATGATGATCCTTATCATGCTAATGATTATGTGTTTTTGACCTATATCTTCTTATGATGATACTTATTATGCTTATGATTACAAATATATGATCTTTATCATGTTTATTATTCTATGTTTATGATATGTATCATGCTTATAATTCCAAGTTTATGGTTCTTGTGGTGCCCATATCTTGTATGTCCTATATGTGCCTACATGATCTTTATCTAGTCTTTGGGGCCATCCTTACCTTATCACTTGTCTATATTGGGTGCAAACATTGGGAGGCATCTTGCCTTCCATTATTGCATGTACTTTCACGATTATCTCTTACTTATGTTCTTACATGCTTATCATATGATGATTCTTTTACTATGCTATGTGCTCTATTGTGCATGATCAAAGTCCTTTGGCATCTTATCTACTTGGTCAAAGTCCATTTCGCGTAGTCATAGCATTTATCAATTTTTGTAACAAGCAAAATCCCTCATCCTAATTCTTTTACTTTTACTATTTTCAAAGATTTAGCAAGTTGTGATGATATTTGTTTTTAAATGCTTGACAAATGTTACTCATCATATGCCTTTTTTTGTACTACGGGCTTTATGGAGCATTCATTACAAAGAGAATTCGAGAATGATTAATTACTTTACATAGCTTTGAGTGTTTGAAAACATTTATTTTCCTTGTTGATAGCTCGTTTTACTTTGGCATGCATCTGCCTAGTAGTTCACATGCACATGAAAATGGGGGCAAAATTTAGTGGTGAAAATTGCACACCTATGCCCTTTTCCCTTATGTTTTGTGTCCACTTCGATTAGTGTCTTAAACTCAATAACTAGCTTACAAGTGGCATATTTTGGTGTGAATTTGGCCCATAACATCACCATATCCCAATCCAATCATCAATAATCCCCAAAATATCATTCCTTATCCCTAGTTATATTTTTCATCACCTTCGATCAGATCTACGAGTGTGGACTTGACCCAAGTCACTTCTGCAATTGCAAATTTGAACCCTAAGCTTTTAAATTTTAATTCAATTTTTATCCCACCAACTCCCTCCTATTAACCATTGTAACCTGACTTAGAGCACATTTTGTTGATTTGTGTGCTTGGTGCTTGTCTTTAATGACATTTCTTTACTCATTTGAAACCATTAAGGTCTATCATTCTAAAAGCATACTAGGGTTTATTAATAGAGCATTCTTGAGAGCATTCTAGTATTGTTTATCAAAACATTATGACAACTCATCCGAGGTCCCTTGCACACTTGATTTCTATCTTCACTCCTTTGCTTAGAGCCATAAAGCCAAATTGACTATGGGTTCAACTAAGAAGAACTTGACCCTTGCAATTCAACAAATTCCCCAAAGGAGTTCCTAAACACCACTTATCCTTACATTAATTCAAACATTAGAAATCAAAGCAAAAGAAATTCCCACAGTCCACATTAGATCGGTTCAAATTCACAAGTTACAATTCAAGTCTACACACAAGTTCAGATTCACACTCACAAAGATCAGGTCCACATTCATGTAGGTGAACTTGAGTGAAAAACGGTCAGATTGCAGAATCTAGGGTCTTGATTTGAACAGGCACTAAAATTTCAATACTTTGACAAATCAACTTCCAACATTTGTAATAGCATGGTCCCATCATTGGAATCTAGCTAAGTAATGCAATTTAATTTATTTTAATTCCACCACAATTATCAATCCCAGCTCATTATCCTAGGTCAGATTTGTTTGTCATTGTGATTTAATTAATTGTCCTAGGGTAATTCATGTAAAGTGGGTACTTTTCCCATTACACTATGTAATCAACAATGGTTAGTGTGGTGGCAACTACCAACTGGCATTCACAATTCCAAATCTTATACATCCATTCCAATCCAAATAAAACAAAGGCCCTTGAACAACAACGGTGAGCATGAGTGTCAACAATGGAGAACATAAGTAACTATGACTCTAGAAAGTTTATATGCATCAAGTATAGTAATTTCCAACATGCAGGTTACATTGTAACATACTGAATAATATTTCATTATTAGTACTGAGCCAGCTCAAGTTATTGCCATCTCATTAAGTAAAGCTAATCAATGAATGTTCAATTATTTCAATTCATAAAATAAACAAGATAGAATCATTGGACAATTATTATTTAGGATTTCCTTTACTTGAAGTCATCAAGTGAAAGGAATATAATCATTGGAGAGCCCAACTATTATCTCGAATCCCATTTGGGGTATTTTCTTCGATCATTAGGAGGTTGGACCTTATATCTTTATTTGATTTAAAAATATCGGTGTTATGCATTAATCCTAATGTTCATCCAATAGTATTCTCAAGCAATTATGTTTACTCTTCGTAATAGTAGCTATACTCGGCAAAAAAGAAATTGAATGTCAAGATGAGTTCCTGCTCATCCTATGAAATGCATAAATATCAACAAAAAAGTGGTCATTTTCTGAAAGACCATACTGTTTGCACCAACTTCTCACAGGCAAATGTGTTGAACAAGTTAAACTTAAATATCAATATATGCATATTTTCTATTTTTCCTAACTATTCGTGTTATTTTAACTTAATTTAACTCAGACTCACCAATCACATATATGTGAAATATTGCAGGAAAAAAATTTACTTCATTACTGTTTCCAATGACATAATAGATAGACTTTTTACAGTAAATTTCTCTGATTGAGAATATCAAATGCAACCATAAACTTATTGCAGTTTCTGTTAAATTAAACTTTCCAGACATTGCATCCCGTAGAAGCATAAATCTGCAAAAAACTCCGATTAATCGTGATTTTTAAAAAATCTGCAGGCTGGATGATTTTTTCCATGATTTTTTGAAAAAATCGTTGAATTTTTGGTCAATGATTTTTTTCCGTTTCAAACTGCAAAATCGCCAAAAAAACGTGTTTAAAATCTGCAAAAAAATGTGAATAAAATCGAGCTGATTTTCGCGCAAAAAAAACTATGAGACCATGGCTTGTTGCTTATTATTATGCTTTGATAGATGTTTTCCAAGCATCCATAGCTTGTTTGAAAGCACTTGTTTTAGGCTTTTAGCCATAGCAGCAAGGCAATGAACTGTTTGATAAAATGCTTTGGTAGACATGTATGAAAAATGCGGTAGCATAGGCAAGGCAGTGAACTGCTTGAAAACAATGTCTCAAAGAAATGTAGTCTCATGGTGATGGAATGCCATGACAAGCAAATTGCTATGGATTGTCATGGCATTCCATCACCGTGAGACTGCATTTCTTTGAGGCATTTTTTCAAACAATTCACTGCCTTGTCTATGTATTGCTTACTATTATGCTTTGGTAGATTTTTTCCAAGCATCCATAGCTTGTTCGAAGCACCTGTTTTAGGCTTTTAGCCATAGCATGAAGGCGTTGAACTGTTTGATAAAATGCTTTGGTAGACATGTATGAAAATGTGGTAGCATAGAAAGGTAGTGAACTATTTGAAAAAATGCTTTAAAGAAATATGGTCTCATGGTGATGGAATGCCATAACGAATGCCATGACAAGCAAATTGCTATGGATTGTCATGGCGTTCCATCACCATGAGACCACATTTCTTTGAGGCATTTTTTGAAACAGTTCACTGCCTTTTCTATGCTATTGCTTACTATTATGCTTTGATACATTTTTTCCAAGCATCCATAACTTGTTCAAAAGCACCTGTTTTAGGCTTTTAGCCATAGCAGCAAGGCAGTGAACTATTTGATAAAATGCTTTGGTAGACATGTATGAAAAATGTGGTAGCATAGACAGCTGTCACCATCTGATATTTATGCAGTTGTTGTATGTTTTGTGCAATGTAATCAGCGATATGAATATAACCAACAAAAATCTATTTTCTATAATTCATGGATTGAACTCTGTATTTTGTTTGCTCTCAATGTCTGTATGCTATGGAAATGCCATTAAATTTTTTAGAAAAGTAGTTTCTGACTGTTTTTCTTCAATTTTTTGTTTTTTTTTGTAAAATCCGATTTTTTCCCGATCTTTTCCCAATTTTTTCCCCATTTTTTCAAAAAATACTGAACTTTTGGTTTGCCGATTTTTTCCCCAAACGATTAATGCTGCTATAATAAATGCATCCAATAACATATCTGACACATGATTTTATTAAAATTGTTCAAAAATTAGCAGTGGCATTTGAAATTCAGCCCTTTTTTGTTGATGCACACATTGAAGCACTTTTGGGGCTTCAAGTTTTCAAGTGAAGGAATAACAAAATGGAGATTGGCAAATTATTTCTAAAGATCATACAAGCCACATCCCTACTGAAACTTGAATCTTTGAAGTGTGGAACCAACATACGATGGAGAACCTTCCCCGAGCTTGGCCTGCCTTTTGGGACACTCTAGGGACAGAGGATGGGAATGAAAGATCATCTCCCCATCCCTTGTGTGGGCAACACAAATAACTAGAAGGAAAATTAAGCAACATAGTGGGATGTAGAAACAAGTGAGCAAGCTAATGAAGACTAGGATGTGCAGCCAGAATTCATTTGTCCTGTTGTTTGAGCAAGATGAGTTCAGGAGTCAAAGAAGAAATTCATGAGACTTCCATCTAATAATGACTGGTTATTGAACTTTCTGCTCACCACAGCTTAGACATTTTCATTTTGGTATTTTGATTTCATTGTTTCAATGTTCAATTTGTAACTTCATGCTTGTAGTTGATGATGCTAGACATATCACTGAATTGTCATTGTAACTTCGGCCTTTTGAAATCAATGGTAATCATTTGCATTGATGATTAATGTGACAATGTCATTAAATGTTGGATAATGGATTGTGTTGTTTGATTAATTTTTATTTTCTTTTAATTAGCTTATTTTGATTTAAGTGATATGAGATTTCCACAATCCATTTAAATGTAATTATATTGCTTCTGGTGTTGATTGTGTATAAGCTTTTTCATCAACGTTTCGGATCACACTCCGTGATCCATCATCAGGATAGAGAGCTTGGTCTGCAACTAACCATTTTTTCTCCTCAGCTCTCTATCCTTGTTAGAATAAATTATATTCTTATATTTATTTAATGGTCAATGTTGTTAGTCTTTTTTGTTGTTACTGTTTCTACAGTAACTTGCAGTTAGGTAGATACATTTAATATCTACAGTGCTTTATGCACTCTATAAATTGTAACCTCTTTTTATGTTAATACAAGAAGTTTTTTACCATTTCATGGTATCAGAGCCTAAAAACAAACCCTAAAAAAATTCGTGGCTTCGGTAATTCGAATTTTTTTTTTTGTTAGGGTTTCTGAAAACGCCTGTGTGCCCTAGCTGCGTCGGCTGTGTGTCTTCTTTGTGGCTCCTGTCTTCTTCTTTGGACGAATTTTTCTGCTCAGCAATAGAAACGCGTCATTTTTCTGGGCTTTTTTGTCTTCTTTTGGCCGCGTCTTCTTTCTCTACCAAACGAAAAAAAAAACTGCAGAGAAAAAAACCACGATTTTTTATCTGCTGGTCGCGTTTTTTTTCTGTGCGCGCATTTTCTGAAGGCGTTTTCTGAAGACGTGATTTTCGTCCTCATTTTTGACGCGTTTTCGTCAGTTTTCTGGCTGTGTTTTTTACAGATTTTTGTGACAGTTCTGGTCGCCTCCTAGTCGCCTAGGGCTTGACATATTTTTGCTAAAATTTCGTGCAGATTCGAGCTCTTTTTCTGCATTTTTTTCTGGTTTTTATGGCGGCTAGGGTTTCTGCATGCTTCACCTAGGGTTTTGACCAGTCTTCTGAGGTCAGAAATTTTTTTCGATTCCAGATTCCTTCTGGGTTTTCCGCGATCTCAACTGGGTCGTCGTCCATTTTTTCTGGGTACCTCGTTTTCTGTGCATCGAAATTTGTGCCTCAGTTTGAGATCGATTTTTTTTTCTGATCGCAAATTCCTTCTGGGTTTTGCGAGATCTCAACTGGGTTGTCACTAGATTTTTCTGGGTACCTCGTTTTCCGTGCCTCGAAATCCGTGTTGTAAAAATTTTCTGGGTATTCTTCCATCTTTCTGGGTTTTTATTTATCTCTTCTGGGTTTTCAGTAAAACCTCAAAATCCGTGTTCGGGTTTCTGTATTTCTGTTTTCTTTGCATTATCTTGCCTTCACCAATTTGACCGCGAGGTACGTGATGGCATCTCTCACGAACATAATGCTCGAAAGCAGCCAGAAGTTCAACGGGAAGAATTACAACACCTGGAAGCAGCGTATGTTGACGATCTTTGAATATCGTTGTCTCGATCAGGTCGTCTTGGGGCACTCACCTCGACCCACTGTAGCTGGAAAAGATCAGGATAAATGGGATGAACGCAATCGGGAAGCCATCATGCTCATCAAGCTTTCCATCACTGACGATCAACTGCCACAAGTACCGTCAGGCAAAACAGCTGCTGAGGTATGGACAACTTTGAAGGATCTTCATGAAACGTCAGATAAAAGTCGTGCATTTTTTCTTAAAAACATGCTTTTTTCAATAATGATGGACGAGAAGCACACTACTCTTCAAGAGCATTTGACAAAGATCAAAGAGATTCGAGACCAGTTGGAAGCCATTGGACGAAAGATGGAGGAAGAGGACATGGTCGTCATTACTCTTAAGAGTTTGCCAAAATCTTACGAGCATTTCATTGAGACGCTCAATATTACTTCAACAAATGTTGACTTGAAGTTTCCAGACTTGTGTAACAAGCTTCTACAACAGGATCGTTGGAGACAGCAGTTTGGAAGCAGTGCCAGTTCGTCCTCCACAGAACAGGCGTTCTCAGCCAAATCTTCTGCTAAGAACAAAGGGAAGCCTCAATCTTCTCAGCCAAAAGGCTCTGGTTCTTCACAGGACAGCAAGAAGAAGAAGAACGTTCAGTGCAATTATTGCCACAAATACGGTCACATTAAGGCTGATTGTCGCACTCGGATGGCTTCTGAACAAAAGAAGCAGGGAGGATCTCAACAAAAGGCACATGTCGCTGAGCACACTGAGCAGAAAGAGTCTGCATTCTATGCATTTATGGCCAAGAGAACTGCAGATCCGGTACATTCTTCTGCCTGGTATATCGATTCCGGGGCTTCGCGGCATTTTACTCATCGTCGGGATTGGTTCACAAAGTTCGAACCCTTCTCAGATTCTGTCATTTTCGGAGGAGGTGAAGAGTACACAGTTGCTGGTAAGGGCACTGTCCAGATTCACTCAGGAGGAAGAAATCTACTCTTTCTCGATGTCTACTATGTTCCCGGCATGGAACATAATCTCCTCTCCGTCAGTCAGATCATGCGGCATTCTCCCCAGTTGGATGTTGTTTTCAACTCGTCCACCTGCAGCATCGTTGACCGGGATACTCGTACTACAATTGCTATGGGACTTGAGGATCACGGTCTGTACAGACTTGCTGATTCTGGTGATTCTCAAGAGCACGCTCTCGCAGCCCGAAGTACAACCATCAGCAAACTTTGGCATCAGCGTTATGGGCACTTGAATGTCCACTACCTCTCTCAGTTATCTCGGGAGGGTCTTGTTGCTGGTCTACCTGAGATCCAAACTACAAATCATGGAGTTTGTGGAGCTTGTCAAGCTGGCAAGCAGCATCGGACACCGTTCTCGGATGGTGATTCTTGGCGAGCCTCCAAGGTACTTCAACTGGTTCACGCTGATGTATGTGGGCCAATGAATACTCCTTCTGTTACTGGGTCCAGGTACTTTTTATTGTTTGTTGATGATTTCAGTCGGAAAATGTGGGTGTATTTTTTGAAACATAAATCAGATGTGTTCAGTACATTTCAGCAGTATAAGGCCTTAGTTGAGAAGGAATCCGGTTCTCACATTGTTACTCTAAGGTCAGATAATGGGGGGGAGTTTTGTTCAGCTGACTTCTCTTCTTTTTGTGCTGCACACGGCATTAAGCGCCAACTTACCACACCCTACACCCCTCAGCAGAATGGTGTTGTCGAACGCAGGAATCGCACCATTACTGAAATGGCTCGTTCTATGCTCGAGTACAAAAATGTACCTAAGAAATACTGGGCTGAAGCAGTCTACACTGCAGTCTACCTCTTGAATCGGTCACCTACACAGGCCGTTAAGAAGATGACTCCAGAAGAAGCCTGGTCAGGACGCAAGCCTAAGGTGGGCCATTTGAAAGTCTTCGGTTCAACCGCTCATGTATGGATTCCAGATGCCAAACGTGCCAAGTTGGACTCCAAGAGCCAGACACTTATGTTTACTGGCTACAGCGACAATCACAAAGCCTACAGGTTGGTTGATGTGGAGACAGGTCATCTCATATTCAGTCATGATGTTGTGATTGATGAGACTACTGGTCCCTTGTTCCTACAACAAGTCCTGCGGATCAACCTACGAAGGTTCCTGATAAGGGTGTTCGTCTTCCTCTTGGTTCCCATGATGGGAGGACTTCAGAGCATTCTGACTCTGAAGATGAGGAGTCTACTGATCATGATTTCGCACCACCTGACTTTCCTCAGGATTCGTATCCAGATGACCTTGTTCCAGAAATCCCAGGAGATGCTGTTACTCCTATTTCAGATGTTGGCACTTCTACTCGTCGGCCTAAGTGGTGGGCCAAGACAATCGGTGATCTTCATGATGATGAACTCATTGAGGGCCGATCAACTCGTAGCAAGAGCAAGCAGCAGTCCACAGTCAACTTCGCTCTTATGGCCAACATCCACAGCATCTATGAGCCTCATACCTATTCAGAGGCTAAAGGAATTCCAGAGTGGGAACAGGCTATGCAGACAGAATATCATAGTCTTAAGAAAAATCACACCTGGGTCCTTTCTGATCTTCCTCCTGGGAAGAAACCTATCAGTTGCAAATGGGTTTACAAGGTCAAGTATCATGCCGATGGTACTCTGGATAAATACAAGGCACGATTAGTTGCTCGGGGCTTCACACAGCGGGAGGGCATTGACTACGAGGAGACTTTTGCTCCTAATGCCAAGATGAGCACCATTCGTCTTCTTCTCGCTATTGCAGCCCAATTTGGTTGGACAGTTCATCAGATGGACGTCAAGAGTGCCTTCCTCAACGGTGATTTGCAGGAAGAAGTCTACATGACACAGCCTCCTGGTTTCAAGGTTGCCGGCAAAGAACATCAAGTGTGTAGACTCGTGAAAGCGCTCTATGGACTGAAACAGGCTCCCCGTGCATGGTATTTCAAGATTGATCAGTACTTGGTTGATCATGGTTTTCAGCGCAGCCCTTCTGACAGTAATCTGTATGTCAAACACTCTGGTGATGATATTCTATTTCTTGTTGTCTATGTTGACGATTTGATCATTACTGGTAGTTCAACACATTTGATTGCGGCAATCAAACAAGCTTTGTGTCAGGCTTTTGACATGACAGATCTGGGGCTTCTCCATTATTGTTTGGGTATTGAAGTTTGGCAAACCAATGGTAGCATCTTCATCTCTCAGTCAAAATATGCCAGAAGTTTGCTTGACAAATTCCGAATGCAGGACTGCAAACCTGCTTCCACACCCATGGAGAAGGGGCTGAAGTTGTCAGCCAACTCTGATTCACCTCCAGTCGATGAAACGACATTCAGGCAACTAGTGGGCAGTCTCATCTATCTCACTGCCACTAGACCAGACATCAGTTTTGCCGTGAGCTACATCTCTCGCTTCATGACAACTCCTAAAGTTGATCATTGGATTGCAGCAAAGCGGGTGCTGAGATATGTTAAGGGCACTTCCGACTATGGCATTCTGTATGGCAGATGCAAAGATCCAAAGCTGATTGGTTACACAGACTCAGATTGGGCAGGTTCAGTGGATGACAGAAAATCTACTTCTGGGTATGTATTCAGTTTGGGTACAGTGCTGTAACATGGACCAGCAAGAAACAACACTGGCTCTTTCCTCGGAATCGAGCTTAAAGCAGCATGTGAGTTTGGGTAGGATGCTTTCGACATGCACATGTCACAAGCAGGACCTTCTCCCTTGTACACTGATAACCAAGGGGTGCTCAAACTGGCCAAAAATCCAGTCTTCCATGAACGTACCAAGCATGTTGAGCTTCATTGTCACTACATTCGCCAGCTAGTAGAAGACGGATCAGTTCAGTTGCAGTATGTTCCGACGGCGGATCAGACTGCAGACATTCTCACCAAGTCTCTGAGCCCGGATAAATTTGTAACATTCAGGGGGCAACTTGGTGTTGTTGACGGATTGACCATTAAGGGAGGGTGTTAGAATAAATTATATTCTTATATTTATTTAATGGTCAATGTTGTTAGTCTTTTTTGTTGTTACTGTTTCTACAGTAACTTGCAGTTAGGTAGATACATTTAATATCTACAGTGCTTTATGCACTCTATAAATTGTAACCTCTTTTTATGTTAATACAAGAAGTTTTTTACCATTTCAATCCTGATGATGGATCATGGAGTGTGATCCGAAACGTTGATGAAAAAGCTTATACACAATCAACGCCAGAAGCAATATAATTACATTATTTTGATTTGTTTAAGTTATTTTTTTCAATTTTGTAATTAAGTTTTCAAGTATTTATTTTTACACATATTTTTTGTAACCTTCCCCTTGTCATGATCAAAATCCAGAAATTTTTTCACCATCCACAAAAGCATATCCCCCATCCCTAACACTTGGAGAAAAACAACAGCACTACTAATTCAATCAAACCTCAACAGTTTCCAGCATTATTGATATTTGCAAATTTAATATCAGAAAAAGTGAAGTCAAATAACAAAATACCCAACAACAAACTAAATTTCATGCATTTAAGCCTAATATTATGTATTTTTTCTTCCTCATTTGTTCTTAGTCACTTGCCCCATGTCCTTTGCAGTGCATGGATGTCAGCAAACTTAGGGCAATTTGCTAATTTTCCAGAAGAAAGTTTTAACGCTATTTATTTTCTGCTTTACACTCATTTATCTTAAGCAATTATGTTAAACAAGCGAAACTAAAATTACAAAATAACAACTCTTCGTTTAACAGCAGTAACAAATGATGCTATGTGATGGTTCATTTATTAGTTTTAAGTTTTTAACCTTACCGGTTCATCCCTGTGAAGCATAACCTGATGCAATGAGTGCTAAAATAGATCATTCATGCAGTTCATACCAGAACAATGGTGTCCAAAACTGTTGGACTGCAGAAACCCCAACTGCTTAAAAATTAAACCCTGAGTTTATATAGACTGGTCAATCATGTCACTTGCAGATTTTACAGTAATTTTCCCTAATTCAACATGTTAGATGCACATCTAGAGTTATCTAAATTTCAAAAAAAAATCTAAATTTCCATAACAGTGCATCTAATCAGCCACGCACCAAGTTATTCTCTAAAAATTTATCCCAAAAAAGGGCTATGCCGTCTGAAATTCTACTCTTGTTCAATAGTTAAACACACACCAGTGCAATGTCAGAGATTCATTAAAGAATTCACAAAGAGAAAATGGCAAATTATGTATAAATAATCATCAGATGCATGGACTCCTTGCTACAAATCAGAAACTTAACAAAGAGCTGAATGCTACAACAACCTCTCTCTCTCTAGAGAAAATGACAAATTGTTCATAAAAAATAATCAGAGGCATGGACTCCTTGGTATAAATCACAACAATGAGCAAGCACTCTCTCTCTCTCTCTCTCTCTCTCTCTCTCTCTCTCTCTCTCTCTCCCTATATTTCCTTATCTCTCTATCTCTATTTCACATATATGTTCAATTATCAGATGAATTTGCACAAATGGGATGAACTCAAGCAGTAATCCCATCTCTCTCTCTCTCTCTATACATATATATATATATATATGAAGAGAAAATGGCAATTTTTTTATAAAAAGACATCGGAGGCATGGACTCCTTGGTATAAATCAAAACAATGAGCGCTCGAATCATTGGGGTTCTTATAATGCAAACCCATGTTCAAAACCTCATGAGACATGTTTACATGCTCATATGTACAATTGTTGATTGCTGAATTATATACACTACCGCATTCAATTATGGAAGTGCTTTAATGCAACAGTCAAACTCAAGCGGTAATCTCTCTCTCTCTCTCTCTCTCTCTCTCTCTCTGAATTCATGAAGAGAAAATGGCAATTTTTTTATAACAAATCATCGGAGGCATGGACTCCTTGGTATAAATCAAAACAATGAGCGCTCGAATCATTGGGGTTCTTATAATGCAGACCCACGTTCAAAACCTCATGAGACATGTTTACATGCTCATATGGACAATTGTTGAATGCTGAATTGTATACACTACCGCATTCAATTATGGGAGTGCTTCAATGCAACAGTAAAGGCCATGCTCACATGTTCAATGTTGATGTTGAATCAGGTAAACTACCACATCTAATTATGAATGTTAAATGTTAAATTGGGCAAACTACCATATCCAGTTATGTGTGTCGCCTACTCCTGCAGCCCAGGCCAGATGTAAATCCTGGGTGAATTCGACCAAAGAGCCCTTATTCATGGCATCTAAGCTGCATGCTACAAAGCAAGGACAATTTACTAATAAATATTATTCAAAAAGGCAATAATTCATTTCAAATCTAACCCTGTAGAGTAATACCCTGTTTACCAGTGAACTGAATACTAACAATAGTGAATTCCATAAAAACAAACTTTAAAAAGGAGAGATCGTTATTACAATGTTGGAAGAAAAAAATTCAAAAATGATTAAACACTAACCCTATCCATCAATGCGCAGACGCTATACACTAATAACAGTGAATTCAATAATTTAAACCTGCCATTAACGAAATTAAGCAAGCTTACCATTCGATCTTGAATAATTTTGGCGCCTTCGGCCACGGCCTGGCCGGCATGTTGAACGACGGTGCCTGCATAGGTCTTTACAGTGCGTGTTAGATTGTTCTTCCCTCCTACTCCCACTTCCGCTGCCTTATTCATTGCATTTCTCAGCCACGACATTTTCGAAAATCGTTTAAATTGTCAACAGATCTGACTATTCTTTTTTTCTCTTCTTCCTTCTGCTTTGCTAGTGTTTGTATTTATAAGATAATCTCGCGTCCTGCTTTCTGTGTTCCTGAAGACAATTTATTTCGCCTTGCCTTCGTTTTGACTTTCAGGTGGAAGGTTTTATTCTAATTATCATCTAAAACTGTTTTTTGCGTGATTAGGACATTAATTACTGAAACCCCGCGTCATAACCAAAGACTTTAACCAAAGAAAACGTAAGGATGATTACTTAGGTAAGCGGCGGTTTTTTTTTTAAAATTGGTTTGAACGAGAAGTTAAGCTTCCCATGAAATATCTAGGCATTGAACTTTCATTGATAAAGTTTTGAGATAGGAATTTTTCTGAACTTTTTTTATAAAATATAATTAATATTTTAAGAAATCAACAATTTTATAAAATTATTATAATATATTAAATTTATATATAATTTTATTTATTATAAAATATGTCTTAATATTTGAAAGATAATTTTGAATAGATAATCATCATGAAAACCTTATTTAATAAGAAGGGTTGAATATCAAACTTATGTTTTGATGTACTCTAAGAGTTTTGGTATCATGTTAAGTGTGGAGCACTAATTAAACAACTTCACAAGTTATTGAGATGAGGATTTAATAAGGACTTAATTTATGTCATAAAAAGTTGAAGTGCCCATCATGATAGTTAGTTGGAGTGGCAATTTCATAAGTTTAACTTGAAATGATCTTTGTTTAAAGTTTATTTGAATCATGAATTTACAATTAAAGTTTGAAATGACCTTGTTTAAAGTTTATTAAAAATTTAAAATTAAGTAGAACATAAATGAAATGATGTGAAATTTTATTTTCTAAAGTTCAACTTCAAAAAACTACTCTTAAAACTCAAGAGCTTCAAAATAATAATTTTGACTTGGATTAGCTATCACTAGCTAAATCAATTTGTTTGTAGAGTCTCACTCTCTGGTTTGTTTCCTGTTAGGGAGATAAGTGATTGCTATTTTTTATTTCAATTTTGTGACAAGGTAATAAATTTCAATGATGAATATCACCACATAAAAAGATTTTGTAATGTTTATACATTATCAATTCTGACATGTTTAAACATTGTGTTATTCGCCGATTCACCTAAGTCATTAACAGGTGGGCCTTTTATAATTCAAAGAAAAGTAATGCATATTAGCTTCCCCATGATACATATCGAATTGGCACATGATTTCAAAGATGTAAGTCTGATAATTTCCTTTTGTTGCACCATTGGTTGAGGTATGTGTTACATGGCATTCAAAGTGGGTCCCAGCTTTTGGATATCACAAAAGGTTAAAAGGAAGATCAACGTCATGATGTGCATGCAACACCTTTTCATGTATCCAAATCCTTATCAGTCTAACACATCCTTTTAGTTGCATCATTGGCTATTGCTAGCCTATTTCCACTCTTGAAGACTAAATAGTCATTCTTCATAAATATAAATGGTTAGAAGACTTAGGTGCCAAATAAATTGTAAAAACAAAACAAAGCAAAGTTATCTTTTAATTTCTATTGTCTCCAAAGCCTATGTTGGAAGCTCATTTTTGGGGTTTTAAGCACCAAAGTAAAGAAAAGGAAAAATTAAAAAAGACTCATTCTTTCACTAGCGTCCACGCTGAAAACTTCCTCTTAAATATTTAGGGCATGTAGCACAAAAGAATGAGTGTTTTTTGTTGTTTGGTATAGAATAAGTCCAAGGAAACTCATGGCACAACATGAGACTGGCAATTGTTTTTTCAAAGTTTCATATGTGTTGGAGACAAAAGCATGGTGTGTGGCATGGAGAAATTTGAATTTTTCAAGAGTTGCGACAAATCATCACACATGCCCAAAATAACTCCAAAGTAAATGCCCTAAATGCTTACATTCATTATGCCAGGTATGCCTTGAAAAATGCCCTAAATTGTTGAAGATTTAGACTTTGTTGAAGTTTTCAAGTTGTGTGAAATTTAAAAGTTGAAGAGTTTCTTGAAATATTTGAGTTTAAGAGGCTCCTAGTGTAGCTTGGAAGAGGTTTAGGTTTAGAGGTTTAACCCCTGCTAGACAAGATAAAATGCTTATAGGTTCTTCCCATGAAAGTCACTATCATCATATGAAGTTTTGAATGGCATAGATATAAATGAGTATTAAATATTTTCCAGTAAAGTCATATACAGGTGAATGTCAAATACTATAAGATTTGCAGGGCCCTATACTTTCATAAAGTGTCATTAAGATCTTATCTAGAATTTATGAAGGTCATAAGAAAATAGATCTACAGCATAAGATCTAGTGACGATGTCTTCAAGTTGTAAAGTTGGTACAGATGGATTAAAAATGTCATATGTATTATTGTGAGTAGGGGTAGTTTCAAATGACAACTAAGACAATGTTGTAATAGTCATGGGAAAAAGTATAATTACATCTACAAAGTAAAATTGAATAAGATTGTTCGAAATGGGAGTACAATCATTGTGCAGTCTATCTAAACATGGGAGTACAATCATCATGGTGTCTATCTAAATAGTGGAGAGGGTAAAAAAATATCTAAAACCCTTAGAAGCCTAAGATAATTACAAAGGAATACATGGAAGGCTAGGTATTCAGATGATTTGGAGAGTATCCAAACTCACAAAACAGACAAAGATAAATTAGAAGGGTCTACATGCAAGACAATATATAAGAGGCAGGAGACCATAGGTTGCATCTGATGATAATAAGATACAAACTCTATGAACCAAACAAACCATATGGTGATATTTAAACATAAATCTCAGATAATTGTTTAGACTAAGTCATGCAAAATACATGACAAAGGAGATAGTCCAATTATATTTTGCAATGTCATAGCATAAGAACAACCTATAGGTGAATAAGCAACAAGGAACAACAAAATTTACAAGCTTGCCTTATTAACTAGGACAATCTAGTGACCAGTCACCAAAGGTCATGGGATCATTCTAAAGACAAATAAGAGGGTAACTATCTTGACAATCTCTAAATTATCTCAAGTATGATGGCATGAATATTTTTAATAATAATATTGCAGGTCACAAACTAAGTTACTGAACTATCATGGGATGGTTGTGATGGCTTTTGATAGTAGGGTCCACTCTGAATGACAGGGTATCAAAGGTAGAGGTGTCTTATACAAATGAAAGAGCGGGTTAGAGCAAGGTACATATAAAAAAAGGAGTTGGCAGTAGATCTTGTCAATAGTCATAGGGTGACAAGTCTCTAAGACCTATAAAAGGGTATAAAGAACAAATACCTAAAGTTACTTGGAGAAAATGATACATGTTCTAACATAGATAGAGGACTTGTAAATTGTTAAGTTCCTAAGCTTTTGTCATAATTGTTATTCATGATGGATAGAGCTTGGTATAGTGGGGCAAATAAAGGAAGAAAATCCTTGTCAAGGCCATGTATAATAAAATCATCATGGAACTGACTAAACCCTATCCTTGTCCAAGGCAAACACAATATATTGCTCTAGATATTAGTTACCATTCAAATCACAACAATCAACACCGTGTTTAAAGGGCAATTTCTATGAAAATTGAAGTTCATCAAGCATATGACAATTAGACAAAAGTGTGACAATGAACACAAAAGGCAGGTTGAGGTGTGAAGAACAATCTTGAACACATCATATACAAGACAAGCAAATGGATGCAAGATGATATCACAATGTCATAGTCTTATTAGAGAGTGTTTTTAAGACAAGATAGAGAGGGCAATGAAAATCCTATTCAAAATCATGAATGGTAGTTTCCATGGGGATAAGGACAGACCTACATGTATCTCATATAAAAAAGAGGATGATCATGATGAGCAGGTTTGAAACAACATTGAAACAAGGCATAAAAATTATAGGGTGCAACTTCATTGTTCAAAGAGCAAAGGCATGACAACCATATAAGGTACTTAAAAACATTCAGATATAATATTTCTCGAGTGCATATGACAGTCCCAAAAGACAATATCAAAGAATAATATATACAAGTACTAAGGTTGTCATGTCAAATGAAAGCTCCATTGTATGCCAAACTCATCAAGAGGTTACCTTTCATGAATATTGTGAATATATATAACTTAAGATTGTTTTGGCAAGTCAAAAGACAAAGTATAATTTTTTTCTACAAATCCTAAGAGTCTAGAAGGGAAGCCATTGCTAGAAGACACAATTTTATGAAGATGAATGTTTCGGGACAGTAAATATTGTTGGTGACAATGCATAAAGGTAGTGAAGATTGTAATTACAATGAGCAAAGGTGGAAGACCTCATGTACCAATACAAGAAAAATGATAAAAGGGAGAAGAGACTTAGTTGGACAATTTTTCTATGGTAAAGTGAGTGTATCTTACAAGTCAAAAAATTGTTCACAAGCAACAAATGACAGTGATGTAAGGTGGCCTGATGCAAGGAAGGTCATGATAACATCCTCTAGCTTTGAACAAGGAGAAATCACAATTTTTTGAGCAAAAATGCATGATAGAGGTGCTTCATACAATTATTGAAATGTATATAAATTGCAATATCGTTGTTTCAATGATGATGACAAGTCGCTAACTAAGTTACAGGATAGTCATGGTATGAGTACAATGCACACATAAGGACATAGTTCCATGGGAAATCTTGCAAAAATTAGAAGGTAGTGATGTAGGGAGGGGATATTCAAGAACATAATACATAAAGGAATAAGCTAGTGAAGAACAAGAAAATCACATAAATATGTTACAAACCTTTCATGATGCATGCATAGCAAGATCCAATGGAAGATTGGAGAAAATGACAAAGGTAGAGGTGATGGTATGAATAGATGACGAAGTATGAAGATGAATGAGATACTAATGGATGAGACAAGTGGAAGCTACAAGTTCAAGAAGATCTCAAACACCCTCTAGGGATTTTTTGACCATTTCAAACTCTCCCTCACATGTCTTATAAACAAGTTTGATGGAAATTGCAGTAGTTGGAATATTTATGGATAGTTGCAAGCATCTAGGAGCAATTTGATGGCATGGAGAACAATTCTAGAGATCTAGGGGCAATTTGAGCAAGTCATGCACAAATTGAGAAAATCTAGGAGCATTTCAAGGAGCATATTTAATGAAGGGGGTCAAAGAAATCAAATAATTTTACTCAACCACCATCATGAAGCAATTTTTAAAAATAAAAAATAGGAAAAGAGTCTCCTAGGCACCTAAAAGAGGATTTATTGAGAAAATAGGTCATTTATTCTCATAAACATGTGGCCAGAGAATATGAAGATTTTGAAACAACTGATAAGCGACACCTAGGGTAGGAGTTAAGTAGTTCTTGCAATTTTGAAAAGGTAGTATTATAATTGAGAGAGTTCTTTTTGTCAAAGGAGATGGCTTTGTAACTCAAAACTAGTTAAATTTTGGATTCTAGAAAGTGTAATATTTTCATTTTTAAAGCAATATAAGTATTTTCAAACTATGTATTACTGTTATGGTACCTTTCATCAAATAAATTTTTAGTATTTTACCTTCAAAAGCTTTGTTCTTTGTGTGTAATATGATGAAAAATGTATGTTATTTGTGATTTTCACGAAATTCTCAAATAAATGTCTTAATACAACACCTTTAAACAAAAAAAAACTCATATATTCATACAGGTTGTTAGCTATGTAATGAATATGAACAATCATTAATTTTGTGAAAACTATAATTTTCCTTCTCAAAAATGTTCGAACTCAAACCTTCTTGCAAAATATTGATGCATGAGCTTGTGAAATGCTTAGGTTGTGCAAAAATTTAGCTGAAATATTAAAAATATTGAGTCCTAAATAGTAACATGAGTTTGAAATACAATTTGGTGTATCACCTCATTAGGAAGTAAGTTCATTTTTAGGTCATTTATCCATTGTTTTCCCTAGTAGAAACATCACTAGTTTAGTTTAATATTAGGGGAATTTCGAGGGAACCAACCCTGTCTAGAGATTCACTCCAAGCTATGGGCAACCCACAAGTCCTAGAGTGTTTCCATATTACATTGGATTGTTGAGCTAAGTGCTTAGCAAGGGTGTAAATCTATTTGATAACAACTAAATAATGCTAAGTTGGAGGTAATGGGTCCCATTTTCTCAACGAGGGATCAATAAAATTCGAACAATCAATCATAGAAAAAATATCTAACAATTCATGCATCAACTAGATCTTGTTAAAGTCAAAAAAGTGGAGCCTCGAGCCATTGTCCTAGATTAAAATAAATGATTCAAGAAACAAGTGAGCCTTATGATTAAAGCAATGAAGAATAGGTGGCACTTTGGCCCTCCTCTAGAATACTTTAGTTAGGTCACGTCATTAACTAAAACATAATGATCTAGCTCATGCAGTGAAAATAAGTTATCAATCATCATACATTTGAAAGCGCTAAAATTTTATAACTATATTTTTCCTAAGCATGTAGATAATTCAGTTATTATTGTAACTAATAAAATCATGTAGTCTATATGCCACTAATATAAAATCAATGTATCAAACCAAATTAAAGGGGGGGATTAATAGACATCTAGCCTTTCCGAGTGATTCTCAGAATTGATTGAATATTTGAGAATATGCATTTTACCTTTTGTAATTTGTTCTCAATTCAATAATGAAGAGAAAGTGATATTTTGTACTAAAATATTTATCTTTAAAGTTTTCTCCCTATTAGACAATTATAGATGTTGTGTCTATGTTATTGATTTCAATAAATGATATATGTGAATGGGTCGAAATTATGCATTCATATGCTCTTTTGATGTCATAATTCAATATTATGAATTGAACATAAAGCATTGTGCTAATTAAGTGTCGTTATAAGTTTCATTATTCAACGTATTGCCATAGTTTAGTTTCTTTTAAAAGTTTCCTCTTTCTCTTTTCTTTATTAACTTGAAATTAAATTATTTGAAGATCTAACAAAGAGCCAACTTCTAAAATCCTAGAGGTCATCTTGCAAGACAAATCCCACACTTGTAGGATTTATCATTTTTGGTGTTGGTCTTGATATGAGAATTCAAATATAGATCTAAAAACATCAACATTGTCCGTATCCACTAATTCAAATATAAATGTATATTTGTAATAAATTTTTGTGCTTATGAAATAAATCACGTCATCTCCTTCCTCAATACTTTGTGTTCCTTCATATACATAGTTGTTTATATAGAGGTGCTTTGGTGGAAATAAGAGAAGTAGTTACATATTGATATTGTTGTTACAAATATTGTTTGTGTGTTTGTTGGAGTATATTATTTACTTGGAATTATTATTATAAAACATTACATTTAATACTTTGGTGTGTCAAGACCATTGTAATTTGTTACTATAATTATTGTGCATTATTGTAGTTGTTGCGTACATAAAATTTTGAGCATAAGAGAACAAACTATTTAATAGCATTATCATATTCTATTCAAAAAACAAGCAACACTTAGACTAAGTAAAGGATTAACAAACATGATGAAAATAAACATAAATTCTCACAAAAATAACCCTTGTTGTACCATAGTATGGTGGTTGTGCTCAAGATGATGGATTTCATGGTATGTGAGTGCTCTCTCTACAACATAAGTTTACATAAAGGCATTTGATCTAAATGGCTTAGGATGGCATCCTATTTATAGATTTTTGGGTTAGTAGATGGATGGAAAGGATCAAACGGAGAGATCAAGGGCTCAAATTGGTTGAGACCCTTGGGAGGATGATAAGAGGACAAGTGTCCTCACATGATTATATGATGGAGAGGGTTCCAATATTGAAGGGGAATCTATGGTGGAGAATCCCTTGGAAAAGGTGGATGTTCAAGATGAAAATGGTACTTGGGAGTATTATTGAGAGGAGAGACTCATACAAAATCCCATGTCACGTGTACAAAGGCCTATAATTTTTTGTACAAAGGCTATACCTTTCCACACCTTGGAGGAATGTGCATGATTTGAGTGTAGTTGACTAGGATTTGGCATATGCAAGTAGGGGATTAAGGGGGTACTTAATTTTAGCCCACTAAATGGAAATTGAAGGAAAAATATAATTAAATGAATTTATTTATTTATTTCACTTTTGAAAATGGAAAATAGGTAAAAAATATTTGGATTTATCAAAGGTAGGCTATAGGAGAAAAATAATTAAGTAATTTTAAGCTAGAAATGGAGTACAGGTGAATAGTGATGACTATTGGATTTATTAATCAAATAATAAAATATTATGTAATTAGTAAAGGGATGAATATTAGATAATTAATTAGATAAATAAGTATTTATTCAATCAATTATGGGGGAAATGGTTAGTTATTAGGTGTGTCAATTTTAGGTGCCTACATTTTATCCTCTTTGCAGTCGTGTTACAAAGTAGCATCATTTCAAAGAAGAATTAAACTAATTGGAAGAAAATAGTTAGGTTGGAAAAGATGGCCCGGTCATTCAAAGGAGTGACTAGGAGGAAGGATGATGAGAATAAGGATGCCCCCTCGAGACAATAGATGAGTTTTAGTAAACATGAGTATGCTCTTAAAATGGATGAGGGATGCAAGATAGTTGAGATGGGTGGATGTTAGGGGATAGTCAAAGGATGAAGTTTCTAGTTACGTTGCATTGAATTAAGCACTCTTTATTTGATATAAAATAAGATGTTATGTACCAAGGTATAAGGAACCAAGGTGATGATGTGTCCCATTTGTAAGAAAAACAAGTTGTAGGCAACCCTATGCCATTTATAACACCATGATATGGAATACTATGATACCACTATTGAAAATAAGTTAAATAAGGAATAATACAGATACAAGAAAATGAAAATTTATACAAAAAATTAAGCATGCATGCACAAAATGATATAAAAACATACATGATGTTGCCTTAATAAAGTTGAAAAGCTAAGATAGATAAATAGACGGTGGACAAGTGTTTTTGATGTGGAAATAATATATTCTAAAACAACACAAGGTTTGGGAAGGATACATGATGATGATGATTTGAATTGAGGCTTGCAACAAGAATGGAACAAGACCAAGGTTACGATTGGATGATTTTCTTAGGTTACATATCTAGATCGTATGGATTAAAATTTGTTAGCAATTTATTACTAGAAGTAATGCATAACTAGGAACATTGAGTTGAAGGGGGGGTTGCGGTGGATTGCATAGAGAGTAACCTACAACTTGATACTAATGAGAAGGAAAAGACCAATGCTAGGGACAATACATAATGGGTATGATGGGAGATAAATGGATTGGCAATAGAGGATGAGAGGATATGGCGGATACATGGGAGATAAAAGAATTGTTAATAGCATGTAGATAGGGTATTTTTGATGGATGAATGGAGGGGGGAACCTCCAAGGACTAAACCGTGTAGTAATAACATGACCCACTCTAGATATTTCATGTATAATGAGCCATTGGCATGCGTTATCAAAAAGGGATGATGGAGGTGTTTAGATTGGTGCCTTGGAGGAAGTGTGAGTAAAGAGAGTATAAAAGCTATGGATGGACAAGATGGAAGGATTGGCAGGGATGGAGGATAGAAATTTGAGTTAAGCATTTAAGGAGATAATGCACAATAGGTGTATTGGAAGGGAAGGGTTAAAATGCTTGTGGTAAAGTCTACCAAATTAATGGTACATGGTAGGGAAAGGTGGTGAACTCGAGGGGATAGTTTGATGGGTGAAGGTAGTCAAATATTTATGTATGGAGGATACAAAATATGGATGGGGTATAGAGAAATTAAGGTTAATATTACCTAAATTATGCTAAGAATTTTTTCTCCTATCCTTATCAAGAATGCAAAAATGATGGAGAAATAAAAAGGATTGGAAATTATGGGTGTATGTTGATAATGTGGATAGGTAGTTGGGATGACAAAGATAGGATGTGGTAGATAGAATGGAGTGAATGAAACTTGCAGTACAAGTATAAGAGTGTCAGTGGATGGGAGCATTATGCATGATGTCTATTTTCCAAGCTTTTATCACTGTACTTGCCCAAGGCATCTATATGCTAGGTTTTCATCATTAAAAGGTGCTATACTCGAACCTTCTTTTTTTTGCTTCATTAAGGCATTTTGTTAAAATGGTCTAAACCTTGTAAAAATGATGTCAAAACTCAGCTTTTGGGCAAATCAAGTATGGGGTTTTAGTCAGTTTGATGTTAGGAAGATACTGGAAAAATTTGAAACAATTGAAAATTAGGGTTTCTAGATGCCTATTTTTAGGCAAAAAATCCTAAAAATTGAAACTTGTCAGAATTGACTAAAAATTGTTTTGATTGGCTTATTTTTACTTCACAATCACAATGGTGAAGTCAGTTTCAGTTAAAAGTCAGTTTAAGTCCGGTTGGTAGTTTTTGCTTTTTCAGGGGGAAAGTTAGGACCTCCGAGGTTGTCAATGGTAGATGGCCAGAGACCAGGTGTTAAAATCTAAGCTTAAAACAATCAAATGGAGAATCTATGGCGAGATATGTTCAAAATGATGCTTTGTCTCAGAGGGGATTTCCCTGAGGTGAAAATCATTGAATTTTTTTACTTTAGAGCAAAAGAGCCCCTAGAGGCCAGGGGCGCCCTCCATTTCAGAGGCCCAAATTTCATTTTTGAGATTTGGCACTTCCAAGAAGACTTCTTTGGAATACTGTCAACTTCGGGATGAGCCTACCATCCAGTTTGGAAGATCTATCTAGCACTTGATATGAGAGATTAAACGTGAAAAGAGGGAGATGAAAAAATGACTAACACTAGGCAAAAAAGCATACCTCCTAGCAAGGGGCACCCATCATTTTGAGGGACTGAATGAAGTTTTTTGACCAAATGATACATAAGATGTTTGTCTCAGACTTGATCAGTCTTTGCAATGAATCTGTCAATAGGTTAATCTGAGTTGTTAATCTATCAGAATCAAGAGTCAAACATAAGGTTTAATCATGGTCAGGAATGTCCGGAATCAGCAAAAGTGTCCCTGGAGGCCAGGGGCGCCCAAGGTTTTGGAGCCTTGAATGCAGTCTTTCTGGTGATCTCAGGTATTCATCCTGTCTGTGATGCTTCTATCTTTACATTGCATACCTCAATCAGGTCAGGATTTCTCAGCAGCTTGTAGCTGGGGATTCAATGAAGATTTAGCCAATTTGGAAAATGGCTAAGTCTAGGAAGCTAAAAGTGCCCCTGGAGGCCAAGGGCGCCCATGATTTTAACCTAGCAGATGATTATTTTGGAAAAGTTCTCTCCAAGAGCTATTATGCAGAATGGAGCCAGCTCCGCAGTGAGCCTGTTAGTTAGTTTTGAAGTTTTGTCGAACGTGAGATGAAGGGAGATCAAAACCACCTTCAAAATGATGAAAATGCATGAAAAAATGACTAAGTTTGAAGCCAAAAGTTCCCCTGAAGGCTAGGGGTGCCCTGAATTTTGAAGCCTTAGATCTCATAATTAGGCTTTGTAGCCTCAAGGAGTTTCTTGTCAGTTTTGATCTTGTTATTCAATGAAACTATCAGCCAGTCTTTGGACACATCAGTTAATTAGAATCAGTGGTCGAACATGGGCTTTGGTGAGGTTTGTAAAATGATAATTTCAAGAAAATTACTAACTCTGGAAAAGTGACGCCTAGAGTCAAAGTTTGACTTTTTTACTCAAGTACATCAAGTGCCCTATAATGGTGGAGATTGTGAACTAAAATTAAATGTTATTTAATCTTTAGTTGGTCGACTTCAACTTCAACTGAACTTAATCTTTGCTTGCAAAGGGGTGATTTATTTTTACATGTATAATTAACAGAATTTGGTCCAATCAGAAGGTAGCACTCTATTTAGGTAAAATTTCTCAATCAGTTAACTGAGTTTGGGGGTCCAATCAGAAGGTTTCATACATTTTGTTGTGAATAGGATACCATTTAATTGCAATCCTAAATATATTTCATGTATCTCGTAAGTCCTTGGAAAGTGTTCCCCAACACTAGGATTAGAAAGAGATTAAATTTAAATGAAATGAACATGTAAATTGACATTTGTAATTATTCCTAAATGATAGGAACATGTGGGGACTCCCAAGAAGAGCTCCTGTAAGATAGGAGCACATGGGGCACCTAGATGGAAGGTGGAAACTGCCTTGCTTAAGTTAACTATTTGGAGGATTGATAACACTTCAATAATGCATGTTTTAGATCCTACAAATTAGGGATTGATATTTACATAAGTGGAGTTTAGTTTAGTTCAGTTCAGTTATCTTTAGTTGCATGATAGATAATAGGTGGATACATTCAATTAAGTGGGGATGATTAATCATGCATAA
The DNA here is from genome assembly GCA_007258455.2 of Sequoia sempervirens. Taxonomy (NCBI): domain Eukaryota; kingdom Viridiplantae; phylum Streptophyta; class Pinopsida; order Cupressales; family Cupressaceae; genus Sequoia; species Sequoia sempervirens. Next base: position 369,261,038 of record VDFB02281492.1, read on the forward strand.
TGTTTGCATGAATTAGTAGAGAGATATGTTTCAGTTAACTAAGATTGACTTGGACCCACCTTGGGTGCCCAAGTTGGCATCTTTGAGCTAACACCTTTTGCATCAGAAGATATTTACAAGGCTCAATTAAGTGGGACCATTCTTAGTTGCCAACTTTGAGGTGATGCTTGCAAGATATTTTCCTAACTGAAGTTCAATTAAGTGTTCAGTTTGGGGCACCTAAATTGAGCATACTTTAGTTTTGACTTCATGTTTTAGAGTGGAACTCTACTTGCACAATCTAGCTGCAGATTTTTGAGAGGAGCTTTATGCTCTTATATTTGACAACTCCAATGAGTTTACATACTCATTAATTGTTTATTAATTGCAACAAGTTGAAGAGAGTTTCATGAGAGGTTTTTTGTAGGTTGTGAAGAAGGATTGTTGAAGGCAAAGGAAGCATATCAATCAAGGATTGATACAGTTTAATTGTAATCTTGTTCTAAGGTTAAAATAATACAAGCACTATTGATTCTGGTGGTGGAATTTTTTCCCAAAAGGGTTTCTCCATATATATGTTGTGTCACTTATATCTTCTTGTCCCATTCATCTACAATATTTTGTCTCTTTCTACAATTGGTAAAATTGATCTAAACAAATAATTATACAAAAAGAATTGTAACAAAGAACACTTAATTAGATCTACAGTCTCATAGTTTTACAAGTTTTAAGCTACATAATTACCTCCATTTTGAACACATTTTTGAGGTCCAATTAGGTGGCGCCTAAATTTAACATATTTATGATGCCCTTAGACTTAAATTAATTTATTTAAGTCATATTGACGTCCATTATTATCATAACAGGTGCAAGAAAACACAATTTTCTTGAGCAAATGAAGATCTAAAGTTGCTTTGAGTAATATTTTTCAATGTTCTTCGCAGTGCCAGGTCTAGATTGTTCAGAAGATACATTTTTTAGACTTCACTTTTTGAGTGCATGCAAACTTCATCAAATCCAATTCAAGCATAGGCGACTTTTTCAAAGGCAAAATAATTTCTATTTTCTATCTCTAAAATTCTTCTATTATTGTCTTAGGTCTTCTCTCACATGTCAAAGTGAATGGAAAAATTTTCATAATCTAATCATCTGGTTTCACATATTTCAACATCAACAACAAAACCCATGTCTTAGATTTTTTCAAGAAAATTGCCCCATTGCTTCCATTTTGGAAGCACTACACTTTTTTGAAGATTCCTTTGCATGTGGGCCAAAAACAAATTTTCCAAAATTGAATCATCTCGGGTGGCTTAGAATTTCATTCCCTAAAAAACCCACATGCCAATTCTTCTTAAGAAAAAATTTCTCCAAAACCCAAAAACCCCTACAGTTCTCAATTGAAAAGCCTTTGCATGCCTTGCTAAAACTCAAATTTTTGATTTTTTGACGATTTGGGTTTGCTTAGACAAAACCCACTTTTCAAAAAAAAATCAAAATTTTTTCTTGCTACTGGCCATTTTTAGCCTCATCCAAAGCCTTTTTTAGCTTTTTCTGAAAATTGTCCGAACATATCCAACTTTACAGTCACAAATCTAGATTTTCAAAATGCAATTCAACCCCATTGAATACAAGGCCAAATTTTTCTTGTTACATGACTTTTTGAAAACCTCAAACATAGACTTGGGTCATGTTTATCCAGTGGTCAAACTGAGCACATTGGAAGGCATTAGCAGCACCACAGTGAAGAATCTTGAGCATTTTGGATTGTTTGCCACAACATCTATTCCTATTACAATTTTTCATCTTGAGTTCGTCTTTTCTTGCATTAAGCATTACGACTCATCCTCAAGACAAATCAAATCAATTAATGGGAGAGTCATTTATAGCCTCAAGCTGAGGGATGTGGAGAAGTGCTTTGCTATTTGTCCTCGCTTAGACAATTTTACCATAGTCAATGAGGATTCTGACAAGCTATGGTATGGAGACCAAGAAATATCTTAGAGGAAAGTTGCTCAAAGATGGTTGAAAACTTACAAAAGACTAACATGCCAAAGAAGGTTGCATATGGGGAGTTCAAGGATGAAGTTGCTATCTTGATAACTTTTCTCAACCAAGTTATAAGTTAGGAGGAAGCTAATATTTTCTGACTGTGGATGTTCTATGTCATTTCCTGGATTATTGACAATAAGGAACACTTTGATTGTGCCATGTTAATCAACGAGTATCTTCACCAACAGATCATAGATTTCCTTAAAATCCACGAGTTTCATGTGGTGTCTTATCTGGTCTACTTAATTATGTTTCAATTGGAGTTCTCAAAGGTTGAACAAGATTCAAAGAGGTGAATTGTCACTTCCTCATGAAGACAATAAGAGACATTGATAACGAAATGTACATCATGATTTCACCAGAGGCAAGATCAACAATGGAGAGTTGCTTGGATTGGTTCATTCAATTCCCCACTTTCACATATATGAGTGTATGGTTACACCAGAGAACCTCTAATGCTATCGAGGTACCCGTTAGACAAGGTCCTATTCATGGAGTTTTTGAGACAAGCTCAAGAGGTTCATTCTTTTCTTCACAATCGACACAAGCAAGCATTCACCTTTCCTTTTGAATGGGGTATTTACAAATGCAAGATAGTTGTTGATTACAAGTTAATGATGAACGAGTTAGAAAAACTCAATCTCAGGTATCTCATTAAGAGATGTTCTTATGATCCATTGGGTCATTACTCAATACGGTTGGAGAGAAGTAATTCACACAGGCCAACACTTGAGGAATTTTGGGCCAATTGCAAAGATGAATTTGAAGTGCGCTGACATCATTACTGTAGACTTACTCTTTCTCAGCTTGTTGATTTCCTATCGAAAGATGTTGAGGTTTTGTCAGATGATGACAAAGAAGTGTTACTTAGCACTTTGGTCAAAGATCAAGTTTTTCTCCAGCCACTTCACCAACCAATTTGGTATGCTAGGAAGAGTATTTCAATTGAGGACCTATCAAGAACAATTATCAAAACCAACATGCACTTCTTGGACAACAAGAGTAGGCGAAGGATAGTTCTAGTTATAGAGCCGCTAGTAGGGTTTTCTTCACTAACTTTTACCTAAAGCTTGAGGCCTTAAGTTAAGGTTATCTCAAAGCTACCTGAAGGTGTTAGAGTCAGTGGGAATACAAAGGGAAGAAACACAAGCAAATGGAAGCAAAAGCAGATCGAGCGGGTGTCAGAAGTTTCAATGGAGACAGTGATACAGGCTAAATCCAATTCTTCATCTCTTGGTTCACCATTTTCACCACAATCACCTCCCATTGATATTGAATTAGAGCCAAAATCGCTAGTTCGGCCAATACCAACATTAGTTGATCCATTAGAGGTCAATACAACAGCAATAGTCTCTCCTCGAGAAGATAACATTGATCATTCATGTTGGCTTGAGAGGTCTTTAAGAAGACAGAGGTGAAAGCTTTCATACCATCTTGATCTATCTGAGTTTGGTAGTCCTTATCATGATACATCAAACAAGAAGAGAAAGAAGCAGGTGCACATAAAGAAGACTCCTGAAGCAAAGATTGTCATTGAAGTTGGTACACCGCCAAAAGGCAAAAACCTGGATGAAGTTGAAGTTGGTGATTTCACCTTCGTCGGAGAAAATATTGGTAGGAGCACTCAAAAAATAGATGTGAGCCTCTTTAAGGTTGTTACAAGCAATCTCGAAGAGCACGTCATGAAGGATGAAGAAGATAAGGTAGCTCTTAAGGTTGAAATCAAGCAACTTCGACAATACATCTCAGATCTCGTTCATGGAAACTCAAGCAGAGCACCTAGTCTTCCACGCCTTCAAGGGACACCTGTACAACAATAGAAGTTGGATCGATTAGTCAATTAGGGAAAGCTCTTGGACAATTGGATTAAATATTTCATTATCGTGGGTCGATACCTTCTCACAAAGTTATATCAGTTGATGTATGATGCACATAATTTGTTAGGTCTCAAAAACACAGGTTTGAACCACAAGAGGTTGCCAAGCTCTCACAACATTTTTGATTAATGTAATGTTGGAAATAGGTTGCCATTCAATTGCAAATCCAAAACATTAATTATTTCATGTATATCCTAGATTCTTGGAATGTGTTCACCAACACTAAGATTAAGATGAGTTTAATATTTGATGAAATAATCATGATTATTGTCATTTGTAATTAATTCTAAATGTAAGAAGCATGTGAGGGCATCCATAGTGAGTTCCTAAATAATAGGGACACATGGGACACCCACATGGTAAGGTGACACTCACCTTTTGTTCAATTAACTATACGGAGTAACAGTTAACACTTTTGAATGCATATAAAGATCCTAGGAGTTAGGATTTGATATTTGCATGTTTGAAGTTCAGTTCAGTTCAATTCAGTTCAGAATCAGTTTAGTTCAATTCAATTAAGTTCAGTTCAGTTTAGTTATGGTTCAACTATCTTCAATTGCATGCATATTGGTTATTTTGAGTTGCATGTGGTTAGCTTCAATTAACTTGGAATGCATGGCTAATAACTTGAGTTGTATGACAGATAACAGGGACTACCTCCAGTTAATAGGGGATGACCATTCTTGCATGAATGGTGTTGAGTAAATGTTTCAGTTAACTAGAAATCACTTGGAGCCAACTTGGGTGCCCAAGATGCTTTATTGGATTTACCTCTCATGCATGATAAGATATTTTTGAAGGCTCAGTTAAGTAGGATTACTTAAGGGCGCCAACTTTGAGGTAGAGCTTTGGAATTATCATCGAAGTGAAGGAGAAGTTGTAGCTTCAGTTTGGGACACCCAAATGCATGAAGCACATGTTGTAAGATTTAGTCTTCATTGAATAACTCAACTTGAAGGAATATGGCGTATCTTTTCAAGGGCTTGAGCTTGTGCATTGTAATTATCACCATTTGGAGATTACAAGGTTGCATATTGTCTCTATATCTCATTCAAGTTGAAGAGAGTTTTCATAATTGTTATTGCAGGTGTGAAGAAGATTGGTAAAGATAAAAGAAGCATTCTCAAGAAAGAATTGGAGCTATTGTAATTCAGAGATTGAATAATAGAATAATTCTTGGTGGAGTTTTTTCCTGAAAGGGTTTCTCCATGGTATATCTTGTGTGATCTTTCTAATATCCTATCTAGTTCTTCTATCAACTTCTCTCTACATTCTACAAGAGTAAAATGGATTAATCAAGATAATCACCCATAAAGAATATATGTAACAAAGAAAAGACTTACTTAGATCAGCAATATTAAAGTTTTACAGAGTATTAAGCTAAGAAAACACCTCATTTTTCAACATGTACAAGGTCAAATGATGAATTTGAACCTTCTTCTCTTTAGGTACTGCTAGACCTAGGCGGGTACACCTATATGAATGAGGCAGAATTGAATTGTGTTTATTTCCTAAAGCAATTTATCCACAATGGCAAGTGGGAGTGGATAAATGAATCCCTATTTTGGTATAGATTGTATAAGCAATATAAAAGCTAAACCTGATATGTTTAGTTAACAGATGAAAAAATAAAATTAATGAAGCTAAAAGATGAACTATATGAGACCAGTGCTTTATTGGGTAAAACAGAGTCAAATGAAAGTATGAGATGAATGACTTCTACCTGGCCTAAATTCTCATTGTTTGGCATCTTAATGTTTGTTTACAACTTGTATAAACATGCAAAAATGTAATTAATAAGTTCTTCTTATTGATCCAAATGATATTCCTCAATCACTGTGACTGGCTTGAAGGATTTAATCTTTTCTTGAAAGAACCAACCAATCATACCACACAAATGAAATAAATATGCATTGATAAACTGAATATATGCTTGATATATCAATTTAAATAACAGAGAACTATCAACCTTGGAGACAACTCAGTAATATTTTTAATCAATCCAACAAACAATTGAGACTAGAAATAAGCCACAAAATCAGATGACTTCCATTGATTCCTCCAAATTTTTTACATGCATCATAGTCTCTTAAATGTAAACATTATTGAAATTAATCTACTATATATATTTCTCCTATTTTCCTATATCTGTTTTGACACTATAAAACATATATAAATACATCAAAATCATGAAAGGACACGTCCCTTCATAAATATTTTTCTCTTAACAACAATAATAAAAATTATAAATTAGGCTCTATTTAGCCACAAATGGTCCAAGTAATCATGTTGCTCATGTGTGTCAGCATCTCCTAGCGCATTCCAGATTGATATCTCCATTTTCACCATCTTCTCATTTTTCTCACAAGCCTCATCTAGTGTTGAATCGTTTCTTGTAGCCATCTCCAAAATCTTTTGCAGCATCAACTCACATTCCTTAATCCACTTGTCCTTTTCTTTCATTTTTCCTCCGTCTTCAAATAGCATTGGTAGTCCCTTTTTTGTGGTATCAATCAGTCCCTATTCATTCCCCTATAAATCTTCATGGAAGTCTCTATGTTTTCTTATGAAATGGTTAGTAGTATCAATAGCCACATTATCAGGAATATCCCTTCTATTTATTTCTTGGAACTTCTCTTGAATTCTAGCATCAATTCTCTTATGTTCTTGCTTTGCAATATAATTTTTTGAATGTGTTCCCCAAAGTTTACTTAACCAAGTCATCAGATTGGCTAGCCTCTTTCTGATTACTACAACAAGTATATTGTATTTACCCTGAGAATATGCATTTGATCCTTCCCACTGGTCTCTTGTATGAGAAATCTCACCATGAGTCAACTGCTTAGTGGATCCTAGTGTAATTCCCATCATATCTTTCAAGTGATCATTTTCTTTGAGTAATCTTTCATTATTAGCATAATACATTTCCTTCTCCTTAATTAACATCTGGATCTGGGCCTTATTCAACTTGGTAACATTGATGCTAATCTCTGTCGTAGTTATGGGATCAACTTCTCCAACCTTTAATGTCATAACATGCCCAAAAGCCTTTTCAGTATCAATTACAACAGATTTCTTGTGTGGTAGATTAAGGGCCCATATCATGAGTGATCCTTCATCTAGATTATACTTGGATCCTACATATATCTTTGTTACCCCTTCAGGGCTAAGCTTATGTGTGGTATTATTATTCTTCAAGAAGCTATCAAAAACCAAAGCTGAATTTAAATCTAACCTAGGGAAAATCATAACGCCTGGATCTTCCAACAGTTTTCTTCCCTTCTCAAGGGTCATGTCTTCCATTTCTTTCTCCACACCTAACTTTAATATGTTCAATAATTGCCCTTCATTACTTGGTGTTATATTTTCAACTAACTCCCTTATTGATTTTCCTTTTTGCTCGTATAAGAAAGCTTTAAATTATGGAGTTTAGACAAATTCATCATCACCCACAAATGATTTGTATGCCATCTGCCTTGTATCTGCATCTGAACTCTCTTTAGCATTTGGTTCCCTAGGAGGACATTTGTAATCTTAGGTTCTTAATCTGGAAATTTTATCAACTGTGCTATGAGGCCTATCATCACTAGATGTCTCTTCCCCATAAGACAATAGTTCTACATCTGGTAATCCTCAGTTGTATTCATCAACAACCCTTTCCGCTTCTTCCTCCTCCATATTCTTGATTAGATCATCATATTGATACGATATATGATCACTTCTCAGCGATGACTAGTTTCAACAAGGCAACTAAAGAGGCCATAGAATGTTAGAGGGTGATCACAGATGGTGAGAAGGAGTTGAACAAGTAGGTTATCATCATGGATAACATCAAAGTGCCAGAGGAGGAGACAATCAACCAGTTCCTAGATGAAGTGACAGCCCGTGATGGCTTGGAGTATTCATTCAATTAGATCCTACAGTTATTCCTAAGGATAGAATCAAAAGTAGTAGTTAACTCAACATCAGTCTTGAGTTCTAATTACTGATTTCATGCATGCTTATCTCATCCTTAGAGATATCTTTGGAGAAGTTTATACTTTCAGTTAGGATGAGTTAACTGATGTTAGTTATTTGTTAAATTTCATTTCAATAAGGACATGCATGTTGCACATGTCCAGTTTAGTTTAGTTTTGTTTCATTTATTTAGGTTTAGTAATAAACTCGTGCATGCTTGCAAGACTCATGTTAACTAAAGGTGATTTTAGGGTTCCCTACACCTTGGAGTTCTATAAATAAGAGCATCCTTGCTCATTTGTAATTAACTTTTACTCATAATAGCATACATGTTGAGCAACACTACATGTAGTATCACTATTCAGTATCTTTCACATTGTAATTAGGAACTTTTGCACTTGAGAGCATACATGCTGAGCAACCTTACCTGTATTATTGTTATTTTGTATCTATTCAAGAACTTTTATTGTGATAATAAATAGTTGAGTCGCCTTACCTAAATGTTAGTATTATGGTACTTTTTCACCTTAGATTAAATATAATTGTTGGTTTGATTGTTTATTGCATGTATGTCTCATCTATACAATTTGTTATCCCAGTTATTATTTCATGTTGTGATTAATAGGATTTGTTTCATATCTACACGTCGGATAGGTGTCATCATCCCCCTAGGAATTTAGAAGTAAGGCTTATCATGTGTTGTCATGATTAATAATCTATTTTTCACATCTACACCTCCGATAGGCGTTGTCAGCTCCTTGGGAATTTAGAAGTGAAGACTGTCTTTTGATGTTGTTTCCAATAATATATTTTTCAGCCTATGCCTTAGATAGGTGTCATCATCTCCTTGGAAATCCTAATCTAAAGATTATCGTATAACTAGTTCCCTACTACTAAGTTCCCATGCTCTGTTTCTCAAGGAAATATGACAGTTTAGCATTTGCCTAGTTGTAGTTAGAGATCTACAAAACTAGGGAAAATCCTTTGCTGCAATGTATTAGGTTTTCTTAACCTTATGCCTCTTCCAGCCAAGTCAAAAAGATAGGATTTTGATCATTTACTTTTTTACACATATCAGCACAAGAGGGAGCTTCCCATGCTAATTTTAAGAGCATTCATTACACACTGTGCATAGTTGTTCGTTGCCAATACGCACTCTAGAGGTACGGATTGTAACACCAACAGTTTTTTGGCACCATCGTGGGGCACGAAGGAAGAAAACTTGAAGAATTCTTAACACTTTATGTCATGGGAATGACCATTTGGCATCCTACTGCTCTAGTTCAACAACCAGGACTTACTCTGGCCATCATACTTCTGAATTTTGTACACATTGAAGTAGAGCAATCAAATATCATTAGTAGCCTAGGCAATTTTATCTTTGAAAATCATACATCAACTACTTAGTGGAGGAACACAACTACTACTCTAGACAAAGAAGAAGAAAGAGCAGATCTTGTAGCCAATATACAAGTTTTGCCACCACCCACGTGGGAATAAAGCATCCTACCTCACCTAGTATGCATGAGAAGGAGAAATAATCCTCTCTTTAAAGAAGAGTCGATCTTTGAAGAGGTTCCTGAGCATTTCCTAGAAGAACTAGAAGAATCTCCAGTCCCAACTAAAGTAATGGACGATAATAACTACAACAACAATAGTGGCAATGGCCGAAACACAAGAAACATGAGATGTCCAACCCCATTACCTTAGGGAGACAACATAGGAAAGTTGGCCTTAGTAGGACACCATGAGCTACCCAAGGGATTGTGAAAGAATTTTCCTCGATTCCATGGTGATGGGTCTCGACACCCTGATGAACACATCTCAACATTCACAATGGATTTCTCTATTTTGCATGTTTCACATGAAGACATCATCATTTGTCTCTTTGTAGAGACTCTAGAGAATAACATTGCAAACTGGTTCAATCATCTTGAACCAGACATTATTACAAGTTGGGAAGACATAAGTGAAATATTTTTGGCAAGATTCAAGCCTGTCGAGGACAGTCATCAATTATTTGTGCAACTCTCAAACTCAAATATGTAACCCACTAAACCAATGATGGAGTTTGTAGCAATGTTTAATTGCCTTGTCACATGTCTTTCCCATACTCTCAATCCATCTAATGAAATTTTGATGAGTAGCTTCATCAACTCACTACTGTCAGAAACAACCTTTTTCTTAAAGGTGGGTCAAGGAGTAGATCAACAACTTAGACAAGAAGAAGCTATCAAGCTCGAAGATAATATGATCATGACTAGAAAGATGAAGAATGATTCAATTAGACCAATTGTTCAAGTGTCTACTGATCCACTACTACAGAAGGTAGCTAATGAGGTGACTATCCTCAAAAGAGAGTCACCCACTCAAGGGCAACAGGCACTGCCTACACCACCACCATATAAACCTCATTAGCCATACCTCTTGAAGAGGAATAACTTCCAACCATTCAACAATTACAAGCCAAGGTTTTCACAAGGACAACCAAGACAATCGGTTGATGCTGAGAAGGCTACAGTCTATTACACTTTCCATGATTCTAATGCATACACCGGAGCTACGTGTCTAGAAAATTAAAGGATGAATCAACTCATGGGATTTGCTAATGTTTCTCCAAGTATAGGTTTCATACCTTCACCAACTACAAATGTTGTCTCACCATAGACGGACAAATTTGATGGCAACTCTGCAACGGGATACTTCAACGGAGAACCCATTAATAAACAAGAAGAAGAAGATTACCGCCAATTTTCTCTTGCGGTTAATCACAAGAACATCTCATCACTTGTGTTCGCACATGTACAAAACTTCAAAGCACAGAAAGAAGAAGAGGAAAAGTGGAATACAAATGAAAAAGGAAAGGGAAAGGAAGTGCCTTCCACTTCTAATCCTAAATCTTCACAACAGAACATTGTGTTGGTTGCTCAAGAACCCTCTTCAACAAAATTTGACATTGTGTCTTCCATGATAAAGCAAAAGGTACATATCTCACAATTGGAGTATCTCCAAGATCATCTAGAGCAGTTGGAAAGAATCCTTAAGGTTGTAAAGAAAAGGCTGCAATCCAACCTACATTACTAGAGTCATCCGTGCCAATAGAAGAAAAACCTAAACCATTCTACATATCTTTGTATATAGGGGGTTTTAAACTCAGCAATTGTATCATAGATAGTGGAGCTTCAGACAATATTATGCCTTTGTGGATCATGAATGCATTCGGACTTTCGTGCACAAAAAATCATGACAAGTGTTATTCACTTGAGTCAAAGCCATTGTTGTTGGTCGGCCAATTGAAAGATGCACAAGTAAGGCTAGCGTCTTGTCTTGAAAAGAATATTATGATGACTATCTTGGTAGCTAACATTCCTACCAATTATGGAATGTTACTCAGTAGGAGTTTCTATAAAGACCTTAGAGGTGAAATTTAGTTGGATTGGTCATTCGCGACCATCCCATTGAAGAATGCTAGTTTCAAGTTGGAACCTGAGGCCGAGTCAAGGTTTATGATGGTGAAGTCCCAGGACCCCCAGGCACAAGTGTTATATCAAGACACGAGTCTGGGCACATATGCTATGATGTTTGAAGTAATTGAAGATAGTTAGACATTTGCACTTTCCACGACTACATCATATGAAGAATAAAAAATGTGGACGATGCAGTTCGACGAAAGTTGCTCAACATCAAGCTTAGGAGTGGGAGTTGTGATCACTTCTCTCAAAGGTCATCTATATTTATTTGCATACCAATTGAAATTTGAATGCACCAATAATATTGTTGAATACGACACAATTTTATTAGGTCTCAAGAATGCAAAGGATATGGGGATGAAGTTACATAGAGTTGAAGATGCATAGTTGATTTTCAAACAAATCAAGGATCATTTCCAAGTCAGAAATCAATGCCTTCGATCTTACAAACAGAGGGTATGGAATGCCATCAAGTGGTTTGAGGCATTCGACATCTAATACATTCCACATTTAGATAATAGTAGAGTTGATGCCCTCGCGGTTTCATTTGCTCTTGTCATGCCACATTCTAACTTTCATTAAAATACATTTACTATTGAGCTGATCTACAAGCTAGTTGTTCCAAATAATTCAAACAACTAGCAAGTATTTGATGATGATGACGACATTGCAAAATTTCTCATCATGGGAGACAACTACAAAGAGTTGTTCTTTGAAGGAATTACTACTACTACTCCTTTTAAATAATCACTCGCTAAAGACTTTGAAGCTATATATTTTGGGATCATACAATTGAAAAGAAATCTAATTCCCAAGGGTCTGGTGTCTTTAGAGAATATTTTTGACCAACATGATTGATACATTCAAGATCAAAGGATGTCAAGTATTAATACTTCTGCTAAGCATTACTAAGTAAACATCGACATTGAATAGAAGCCTCGGTTTGTCAATTTGGGAAAATTTTGTACTCCAGAAGAAGTTGAGAAGTTTACTACCTTTTTTAAACAATACAAGGATATATTTTCCCGGTCTTACGAAGACATGAAGTTCTTCACACACATTGAATTGTCACATACAATTCCTCTAAAGTTTGATGTCAAGCCTTTTAGGCAAAAGCAAAAACATTATAATCCACGGATCCAAGATACTATGTACACGAAGATTCAGAAGATGGTGAAATTGAAGATAATTTTTCCAATTCATCACTCCTCCTGGGTGTCTAACATAGTTCTTGTGCACAAAAAGAATGGTGAGATAAGAATTTGCATGGATTTCAGGAATTTGAACCTCTTTGTGTGTGAAATGCGTAAAGCTAGTAAATCAACACAAACCTTAATGAAATGGATTATATCAAAGATTCAAAGCAAAGAAGCTACTCTAATTTGCAACAAAACAAATCATTTAAGAACGTCTCATTGTCCTCTATCCTTAAAGATTCCTTTAACCCTTTGGCCCGTAGTTTTCTATGTGCACAAAGGCTATTAGAATGACACTTAAGAAACAATATTAGTATTCAACATGCAAACCAACTAAGTTCCTACATGCAACTATATGATGGAAAGGATAATGGATACTATGATGAATGGATGATGGTGTTTATGATGAATGGAAAAACGGTGGTGGATACTATGGTAGTGATCTATATGATGCTATATATGATTCTACATATGCTCAAATTCAAGCTATGGAAAACTAAAATGATACTCCATATGCTCAAATGATAACTATGAAAATGTTAATCTAAAATGCAACTATGATGCAAAGGATGACATAAAATGCAACTATGAAGTAATGTGTTAGTCTAAGATTTAACTATGATGCAAAACATGATATAAAATGTAACTATGAGACTACATAATGCTCCCAAGCTTGAACGATATTGCTGCATGATAACTCTATTCAAAAGTGGATGCAAAATACAATGCCAGAGGGTTGCATTTATAGCCTTTTCCAAGCATCTGGTGAGGTGGAAACAATCGACAGTCCAGATTTGAACAAGAAGAATGAACGGTGGAGATTGAGAGAATCAAGATGTTGTTCCCTTGGCCAAAGACAACATGCCATTTGGATGGAGGAATCTCTTGACCAATAGACAACATGCCATTTGGATGGAAGACTCAAGTGTGGGAAGAAAAGACCACATGTGTGAAAATTGGTGGAAGTGTGTGAGGAATAAGCCATGTGCTTTTTAAAAAATTGGTTGAAGATAATTCTAATTAAAAAATAGAATTATTTAATTTCATGTGACCTTGGTAAGGTAGCACAAAAATTTGTAGACATGTGCTTGAATTCCTAATCGAGATTAGTGAAACTTAATTAAATAAAACAAGCTTATGGAAATTTATTTATTTAATTAAATTAGAAGAATATGATTTTAGATTTGGAGAATTAGAGAAGGGTGAACAATATAAATAAATTGAGAATTTATTTATACATAGTCGAATATTAATTAAATAACTAGTATTTAATTAATTAAATGCCATGACCGATTTTAGGTGTATACATTTTGCCCCTCTTTGAAGTGATGTGTTTACATGTTGCTTCAAAAAAAAATTTGATATCGATGCTGAGAAAATTTTTGATGCCCCAGACATTGATTTTCAGGTATTGATAGATATATGGCCCCTCAAGAGATAAATCGATGAATTTTGGAATTTTGATGATTTTTCAATGATGTGATGATGATCTCAAAATTTTACGATCCAGAAACGATTTATCTCTTGAAAAAGAAGATTGAGCCTACCAGATTGATTAATTGATGCCTTATGTTGCCTCCTTGTGTTTGATGTTTGATGATCGCGTTCGACCAATTGATTTGATGATGTTGACGTGATAGTTGATGATTGACCTCATGATAAGTGAGGATCAATGATAGGATGATGATGATTGACCTCATGATAGGTGAGGATCAATGATAGATTGATGATTGACCTCATAATAGGTGAGGATCAATGATAGATTGATGATTGACCTCATGATAGGCAAGAATCAATGATAGATTGATGATTGACTTCATGATAGGCGAGGATCAATGATAGTTTGATTGATTGACGGACCTCATGATAGGTGAGGTGCATTGATTGATGAACCTCATGATAGGTGAGATTGAATTGATAAAATGATGCTCACGAGATTTGATCAAAGTCTCACCAGAGTTGATTAGATTGATATGCTGATTGATTTTGACTGATTGATGGGTTGATTGATTGATAAGATTGCTGATTTGCGGTATGTTATGATCATAGGAGGATTTCTACATTTGGTGCAGGTGGATTCAGATTTGATTGGCAAAATGTGATTTGAATTCTCTGATTGATTGATATTACCTAGTATAGGATTGATTAATGTACTGAGACTTGATGATGTACCTCTTGTTTTTAGACTTTTAGGATACAGTGCCATTTTTGATATTGATGTATCTCTTTATACCTTTGGATATCCTTATACACTCTGACATTATGATTTTTGAGGTTATATGATATGCAGTGATGATTATGATCTATGTGTTGATATGATAATAGATGTCTATGATACATTTAATTTCCATGTTATGATGATGATTATGATATGCATTTTATTTCTACGTTATGATGATGATAATCTAAGTGATGGATGCATTTAATTTCTATGTTATGATGATGATATGCTATGTGATGGATGCATTTAATTTCTATGTTTATGATGATGATGATATGATATGGATTCAAATGATGATGCAATTGATGTGTTACGATTCTATGATGATTTATGAATGGTGCCTATATGATGCATGTGATGGATTTTATTATGATGCATTTGATGTTTTTGTTCTTTTCTAATGCAAATAAATGATGTCATGAATGGATGAATGTGTATATGAAATGATTGTGTGATGGTACCTAATTCTATGAGAATGTATGCAATGATGATATGATATGATAATGCAATGATAAATGATTTTATATGTTCTATAGATTGATGCAAATGATGTGTTTATGCTATGTGAAATGGATTTGATTATGCAATAATGATATGTCATGAAATGTGATGTTCGTATTGAGTATGTATGGATGTGATGATAATGAGATATAATGATTATGTAAATGACATTTATGATGCTTTGTGATGATGATATGATTATGTAATGCAATGATTATGCAAATGATTACGTTCTAGGGTTTTAAGCTTAAATGAGTGAATTTATCCAACTTCCAAGAGTTGTGGGAAGATCATCATCAGTTGATTCTTTGTTAAATTAAGCTCTCACAAAACTTGACATATTTCCCAATTCTTTTGGAAATTTGAAGAGACTCACTCATTTAAGCGTAGTGAACCACTTTGATTATGTAAATGAGATATGGTGCACGTCTTTTTTATGTTTTTTGATGCAAATATTATGATTTGATGCATGGATGGATGAACGATGTTGTAATGTTTTCAACTATATGCAAATGATGATGCAACTGATGTGCAACTATATGAGAATGATGTGTTTTAGGCAATGTCAAGTGTACTCAATCCATTAATGCAAGAGATAACATCATTCTTGCAGCTTTTGAAACCCCATAAATACAAATGCAAACTACCATGGATGCAATCTACTTTAACCATGCATATCTCATATGCAAAAGCTGTCATTCGTAATAGCCAATTTGTCGTGCTTTTTATCATCATTGGGCCTTTAAAATGTTGAAAGTGAGTACAAGCATCAATGGTGTATTTAGACCATGATGACTTGAGTACTACTTCCATGGTGTTTGATAGTGCAAGTTAACACAAGCATCTAAGTATAATTAAATCGAGATGACCTGAGTATTGCTTATGTAAACAGATAAGAGTTAACTAGTTTCCTATGCAAATTTGGAATGTCATTAGTGATACTTTGTAGGGCACGTCTTGTGATAATTTACATAGTAATAATGATCAACTCACAAACAACAGACAAAGAAAAATTATACTCCTTATTGGCTCCTCTAGTTCGATACATCATCGATGTGCTCCAGAGATATGATAACAAAAAAATCCAAGTACAACAATTGAATATTGTGTTTAATGTGATAAACCCATGATTCAGAAAGAACATCATCCATTTAAAGTTTTCTTTTGATTTGATTGATTTGGTTGGTTGATTTGGGTGTTCAATGCATTTTTGTTTGTGTGATTAATGTTCAACATTAAGTTGCACTATGATCATTGTTTTGGGTTGTGTTGTACTACTGTTGTTTGTTTGTTGGTTCAAGCTCAAAGTTTATTGCCCCTAGTGAGTTTAGGATTTTGCCCCCAAACTAGGGTGAGACACGAACATGATGCCAAGATATGCACATGGTGCTTTTCGAGGATAGGTAGATGGATGGTGAAAGAAAATGGTTGACATGCTCAAATAGATGGAAAAGCTAACCTATCACAAATAGTGCATGTTGCCAGGTTTTCACTACTTGTTTTTATTGCAATTTTTTTAGATTTTTTTTAGTCTTTTTTATTTTTTTTTGGTTTTTTTGTATTTTTTGATCTTTTTCTAATTTTTTTGGTTGTTACCAAGATGCCTGTTTGCCAGGTTTTCATCAAGGTAACCATTTTTTTAGGACATTTTTTGATGTTTTTGGTATTTTTCAAGACCTTTTTCTGATGAAATGATATGATATGATTGCTTGAAGGAACAAGATTCCCCACAATAGAGGTAATGCAACCATGGATAAATGATAGATCAAAATGAAAGAATTGCTGCAAAACATGTCACACAAGAAACATATCTCTTGTTAAAAGATGATAATGGTTGATTGATTAAAATTATAGGAATGATTGATTCCATAAGGCATGATGATGATAAGTACTTAGGATCACTAATTTCCTCTAAGTACAGTAAGATTGATGATTGTCGATGATTGATTTGAGAAAAGATATGAGGATTGGATAATGTTTTACAGCTAGGCTCAAATATGATTTGTATGATAAGATTCAAGGTTGTGAAGGGACATGATGACATGGATTTGATAAGCTAGGAGATATGGAATGGAAAAATGAAAGGATAAGGATAATGAATAGGATGATCAAGATCAACTAGATAAGATACAAACATGATTTCCAAGTAATTTTCCACTATTCCTCATCAAGACCAAGGACGAGAAGAAAGGATGTATCTAGTAAGAATGATGGAATATGGATAAGACAAAAGATATGGGACAAAATATATGGACAAAGTGGATAGGATAAGATATATGATGCTCAAGAAGATCCTTAATCTTGTCAAAATCAAAGGTGGAAATGTAAGGAGTGATAAGATGGGCGAAACTTGCCTCCCAAGTGTAGAGTGCAAGAGGAATATGGAAAATAGGATATGGATGATAGGGAGATGGAGGAAGGATTTAGGATATGGAAAATGGGGATTAGACCTTTAAATGCGAAAATTTAAGGTATGATGGGATAATGGATAAGAGTTTGAAAGGTTTGTTGATGGATAGATGGAAAGGATGGAAAGGTTAACATTGGCACACACCTTGAAGGGTGGTGGAGTGATGGAGGAAAAATGGATTTGGAAGGTGATAGGTTTTTAGATGGAAGATTGAAGGAAGCTTTTGGATTATAAAATTTGGATGCCAAATTGGATTTTATTGCTTCTATGAGACTTTTAGGAATCCATGTGATTTTTGACTTTGATATTTTCTTTGTGGGCCTTTGTGGCCTTTGAGATTTTTCTTTTTGCTTTATGGACCTTTGTGGTCTTGGAAATTTTTCTTTTTTCTTTGATGGGCCTTTGTGGCCTTTTGATTTATGGACCTTTGTGGTCTTGGAGATTTTTATTTTTGCTTTTATGGGCCTTTGTGGCCTTTTTGATTTTTCTTTTGATTTTGGATCAAATTTTATTTTATTTTTGCATGCCTCTTCGAGGAGACATGTTGATCCTTTGATACATGTGAATTTTGATATGGAAGCTTTTGACATTTGGCACCCAAATTGCTTCCAAGAGCAATGGGAGGGGTGGATTGAGGTGAATGGTATGGAGGTATTATGGATGAGTGAGTGTAGGTAGAATTTTGAAAGGGCATCAAGGATGTGTGCCTTTGTTGTTCTTGAGGAATAGGATATGAACCTAGGATAGAGGGAAGGTTTGATGGACTAGGATGAGGACCTAGGATAGATGGAAGGTTTGAAGGACTAGGATACTTAGGCATATGACCAAGGCTGTGAAAATATGGATTTTGTTGGATAGAAAGGGGTTCTAGGATACCTTGTTCATGAAGGCCTAATCCTTTGCCTTTGTAGTTCATACTTTGACACATTTGTTTACCAATGGGATATGTGTTGTTTGTGAAACAAGATGCGAGTCCATTTTGGGGAGGATATGATATGGATGAAAGGACAGGTGTTGGAAGTAAACCAGAGCGGATGAAGGAGGATCCCAATTTGTAGGTGTGGGGTTCATGGATAGCTTGTATAGGTGTGAAAGGCTCTTGACACGGGGATGATGGGGTACTTTGGTCTTGACTTGGAAGAGGACCACGAGGTGTAGAAGATAAAGCAACTTGATCTTTATTAGGTGTGGAATCATCATGTAGTGGTGTCAAAGGCATATCTTGATCTTGAGCGGGAAGAAAATCCTCATGGGATGGAGGGATATCCTCAGATGGAAGCTTATCTTGATCTTGATGAGGAAGGGAATTATGAGATTATGTAGAAAGCATATATTGATCATGAGAAGGTAGGTCATCATTAGGTAGGCTAGAATAATTATCACGCTCCTGGGATGCAATAGAATCATGAGATTGTATGGATTCATTAGATGTGGTGGAAGGACTTGGGAGAATATTTTTCACTTGAGATGGAAAGGAATCATTGTGGATGAAAAGTGAAAGGAGGGGATAATCAAAGAATTCTTGAGAGATGGGGTCTTGGTCAAAGATTGGAAGAACTTGTGGAATTTTGGTATCATCAAATGAAGTGGAAAGAATGCTTTGATCTTGATGTGTGAGGGAGTCTATGATAGCG
This sequence comes from Sequoia sempervirens, assembly GCA_007258455.2. Lineage (NCBI taxonomy): Eukaryota > Viridiplantae > Streptophyta > Pinopsida > Cupressales > Cupressaceae > Sequoia > Sequoia sempervirens. The sequence continues at coordinate 369,280,332 of VDFB02281492.1, forward strand.
TGATTTGGGCTGAGCGATTGTCATGAATCATTGGATATAGAAGATATGATAGAAGAAGGTGGTTGGATGGAATCGTTAACTTGGGTGAAAGGATCCTGAGATTTATTTTGACTTATGGGAGATGAAGATAGATGCATGACATGGTAATATTGTTCAATATCATTTGTGTTTGAGGACTGAGATTTGGGCTTCTGATTTAATTTTTTCAAAAATTGAAAGATATTGAACTTGGATGATGTAGTTGTTGGTGGAGAAAGTGTCATGTCTAGATTTTTGTCAAAGGAATAAGAAAAAATGTCTGGCAGAAAATATCTCTCTATGGTTGTTTCCCTTTGCATATCCTAGATTTGTTGTTGAAGGTTCTTCATTTGATGAGCTAAAGCATTCAATTGATCCTCATCTATTTTAGCCATGGTGGTTTGAGTTTCAATTTCCTATTTTTTGAGTTTATGCTTTTTGGGGTTTCAATGATGGGAATTTCAATGTTTGGAGTTTCAATGTTTGGAGTTTCAATGGTTGGGGTTTCAATGGTTGGCTCTTGAATGTTTTTATTTTCGAGTCCTTTTTCCTTGAGTTTTTGCTTTTGCAACCTTGTTTGAATGAGTATACAAGTGTCATAGTTTAGACTAAACTTTGATCTAAGTTTTGGAAAAGTACCAAGGATTACAACTAAATCAAATAGAATGACAAATTCTAATGAGACTAAGTTTGATTTGACCATATAGCTTCGTTTCGTGATGAGAGGATGATAAATCCTGATGATGAAACTAGGCTTAATAATCAAAGGTGTGATGAATTTAATGATTTTGGTACTTTGAGATGTTAGATCCTGGTTTAGGTTGGAAAATTCCACTTGTGGAGGTCAATTTTAACAAGTTTAGATTCTAAGGTATCTAAGGAATGATTTCAGACTTGAGAGAATTCTAAAATTTTGGGTTCAAACTGTGAAATTGAAGACAAATTTTCTTCCTATACAAGATGCTCAAATATTTGGAAAAGTCTTGGATTTTGACAATAGTAAAATGAATACAAGTTGGGATATTTCTTTGAAGCTCTTTTATAGAATTGAAGACCAACCTCTCTCTAAATTCGTAGAGTGTTAAGAGACGTTTTTTATGTTCTCTTGGACTAAGAACTTTGGACTTGGGTTTCTGAATTTTAATCTTTTGTGAAATCATTTGATAAAGCACATGTTCAGACTTTGTTGTACCTAAGGAATGGTTGAACACTGCTGAGAATTCCCGGGATGAGATTGACTGTCAAACAGGAGATGAATCTAGGTCACTGGTTTTGTGGTCTGCAAAATGTGCCAAAATAGAGAAAAAATGTGCCAAAACAGGTCCAAAATGCACCAAAACTAGTGCAAAATGCGCCAAAATAGGTGAAAATGTGCCAAAACTAGTGCAAAATGTGCCAAAACAGGTGCAAGATGCGCCAAAAGGCAACCAATATGCATTAGAAAAGTTACAAGATGCACCAAAATGGGAGAATAACACTGTTTCTTGGAAGTTTGTTTGATTCTTCAGATTTTCCAATTAGAGACTTAGTTGTTTGGATGAATGTTTTTCTAAATCAGGGTTTTCACTTTCAACATGTGATGTTTGTGATTGAAATTATTTTTGAAAACACTTTGATAAAGACACATCAAGCAATGTACAATCCTAAGGCTATGAAAGACTATATTCTTTTGGATTTCACGTGGGTTGTACCCCAACCGCACTTATTCTTAGCGGATGATTAGATGTTTGACCCCACTGGCTCCCCTCCATGACACTCACTTCTATGGGGCAGCCAAGCATCAATACCCATGAATCTCCCATGGCATATTTTTCATCTCTACTAAAAATTGCGAGAATGTGGATGCCTTTGCAACGACCGTTGCTGCACCAAAGAATAGATAAAGATTTTTTGCCAAATTATAACAAGGGTTCTAGTACAAAAATTTTGTTCATGGGGGATAATCCATGCAGTGAGAGACCATTGTTTCCCTTCTCGTCAAAACTATCTTCGTGATACTTTCCTTTTTTCAAGTACCCACATTTATATCCTGATAGGAAGTTTCTTGGCTTTAGTATGTTACCGGTTGGGTCGTTCCCTTGGGTGATTACTTTTTCCCACAAGGAAGGCTCTCTAAGATAAACAAAAGCATGCAAGTATACCCGTAGTTCGATCAATCTTTGTTTTGTGTAATCAAAGAGAGAACACATGTGATTAACTCAACTCACGCTCGCACACAAAAAGTGAATGGGTCTAGCTTTTTGGTCACCCAGTTAAGGGGAGAGCATATGCCTACCATCCATTAAGCACGAAAGACATGGTGTTCATTCACCTTTTAATTAAGCTATGTTCCTAAATTAACCAAAAGGAAACAATTAAATTACTTCTAGCCCCTACAATATGTTAGTAGTTTGTGTTTGAGTCTTTGATAGTGAGTGTGGGAAACTTGCAAAACAAAAACACAGAGTATTAGCCTTCGGATTTAGTGAAAAACAAGGAAACTGCAAAATATGTCAGAACAGAGACAAAATGCACCAATTTGGAAGCAAAATGCACCAAAACACATGCAATATGCTCCAAAACTAGTGCAATATGCACCAAAAACAGTGCAATATGCACCAAAACTCATGCAAGATGCACTAAAACTCAAAAACCATGTTTTGGAACCCCGGTGAACTTTTATGGAAACTTGCAATATGTGCCAAAACTCATGCAATATGTGCCAAAACAGGTGCAAAATGTGCCACGAAACTTGCAAGATGCACCAAAATAGAGACAATATGCGCTAGAAGATATGCAATATGCACCAAAAGTCTCATGTCTAAACTTGCGAACATAAATTTTCAAGAATGTTAAAAAAAATGGGGCAACGCCCCATGGTGGGGACCATTTTGTGTGGTGTGTGAAATGTGTAAAATGTGTAAAGTTAGTAAATCAACACAAACCTTAATGAAATGAATTATATCAAATATTCAAAGCAAAAAAGCTACTCTAATTTGAAACAAAACAAATCTTTTAAAAACGTCTCATTGTCCTCTATGCTTAAAGATTCCTTTAACCCTTTGGCCCTCAGATTTCTATGTGCACAAAGGCTATGAGGATGACACTTAAGAAACAAGATTATTATTCAACATGCAAACCAACTACATTCCTACATGCAACTATACGATGAAAAGGATAATGGATACTATGATGAATGGATGATGGTGTTTATGATGAATGGACAAACGGTGGTGGATACTATGGTAGTGATCTATATGATGCTATATATGATTCTACATATGCTCAAATGCAAACTATGGAAAACTAAAATTATAACCCATATGCTCAAATGCTAACTATAAAAATGCTAATCTAAAATGAAACAATGATGCAAAGGATGACATAAAATGCAACTATGAAGCAAAGTGTTAGTCTAAGATTTAACTATGATGCAAAACATGATATAAAATGTAACTATAAGACTCCATAATGCTCCCAAGATAGAATGATATTCCTGCATGATAACTCTATTCAAAAGTGGATGCAAAATACAATGCTAAAGGGTTGTATTTATAGATTTTTCCAAGCATCTGGTGAGGTGGCAACGATCGACGGTCCAGATTCAAACAAGAAGAATGAACGGTGGAAATGGAGAGAACCAAGATGTTGTCCCCTTGACCAAAGACAACATGCCATTTGGATGGAGGAATCTCTTGACCAATAGGAAACATTCAATTTGGATGGAAGACTCAAGTGTGGGAAGAAAAGACCATGTGTTTGAAAATTGGTGGAAGTTTGTGAGGAATAAGCCATGTACTTTTTTAAAAATTGGTTGTAGATAATTCTAATTAAAAATTAGAATTATTTAATTTCGTATGACCTTGGTGAGGTGGCACAAAAAGTTGTAGACATGTGCTTGAATTCCTAATCGAGATTAGTGAAACTTAATTAAATAAAACAAGCTTATGGAAATTTATTTATACGTAGTTGAATATTAATTAAATAACTAGTATTTAATTAATTAAATGCCATGACCGATTCTAGGTGTATACCGAACCAATCATCCTTGAAGGACAATTACCCCTTACCAATCATGGAGCATACCCTGCATACAGTTATCAGTTCAAAATGCTATCACTTCTTGATTGTTTTTTTGGATACAATCAAATCGTAGTGGTAGAGGAGGATTAGATTAAGACAACTATCACCACCCCATGGTGAATGTTTGCTTATGAGAGGATAGCTTTCGACCTTATCAACGTCAATGCAACTTTTTAGAGGGCCATGGATCTAGTGTTAGGGGATCTTAAGAACAAGATAATAGTCATGTACCTTGATGACCTAACCGTTTTCTCAGATAAACAGGAAGACCACTTTTCACGCCTCATGAAAGTGTTTGAAAGATGCAGGTATCACAAGATCTCATTGAATCCAAAGAAGAATATCTTTTTGGTAATGAAGGGCAAGTTACTTGGCCACATCATTTCCAAAGAGGGGACTAGAATTGACCTGAATTGGGTGGAATCAATTAAAAACATGTCTCTTCCAAACAACAAAACACAAGTACACTCATTTTTCAGTAAATTCAACTTTATCAGGAGGTTTGTACCAATTTTTTTGGAGCTGACAAAGGAGATCTTAGCCATGATGAAAAAGACGTCCACTTTCATGTGGATAGAAGAAGGCAAGCATGCCTTTATCAAAATTAAAGAAGATATTGCTAACGCACCAGTGTTGGTTCATCTTGACTTTCAGAAGGATTTAATCCTCTATTGTTATGTGTAGGAACACATGTTGTTTGCTATATTGATTCTAAAGCTTAGTGAAGAAGGAGAATCTCCAATTTCTTTCATGAGTGCCAGTTTTAAAGATAGTGAATCATGCTATTCTCAAATTGAGAAGAATGTGTATGTTGTCGTCAGATTTGTTAAGGTTTCAGGTTCTATATTTTGAATTCTCATACAATGGTGTTTGTCACCAATCCAACAGAAAAAAGTGTGCTAACTCAATAGGAAATGGGCACGAAAAGAGGAAACTGGATTACAAAAGTTCAAGAATATGATTTGGAGATCAAATTGACCAAGCTCATATGCGGGAAAGGTCTTTGTCAATATTTGGCAGAAGATGGAGATCAAGAGTATCTGAGCAATAGTGAAATTGAACCTGAACCACAAATTGAAGAGGGCCTTCCTTTGGTCCTATTTGTTGATTCCGCAGAGGAATGGTACAGCTTTGTGGTATTGTTCAACTTATGGAGAATGTCCATGTCACATGGATGAACAACAAAAGAGAACAATGAAGCTAAAAGCACAAAACTTTGTGCTTATCAATAATGTTTTGTACAAGTGTGGCCTTGATGGAGCTTTCCTATTATGTGTTGGTAGGAAGCAACAACAAAGATTGTTGGAATCTTTTCATAGTCAAGCATGTAGAGGACAATTTTCATCGAGGGTCACAACATTCAAGATCCTACAAGCACAGTTCTATTGGTGAACTATGTTTCGGGATACATATGAATGGGTGTATAGGTGTTAGACGTTCTTTGCTAGAAAAGTCAGATTGGCATCTCTTCCACTTAGGGCAATAATTATCGATGCCCCATTTCAGCAATGGGGTATGGATTTTGTAGGTCCTATCAACCCACATTCTAGCAAGAGGCATGCCTATGTCCTTACAACAACAAATTATTTTACAAATTTGGTTGAGGCAGTTCCTACCAAATGAGCTACTTCTAAAGTTGTTTGCGACTTTTTCAAGGAAAACATTATTTCGCACTTTGAGGTGCCTTGTAAAATTGTGACTAATAATGCAATGTGTTTCTCTTCAGAGGAGCTACTAGAGTTTTGTTTTGATCATGACATCATGTTGTCACACGCATCAAAGTATTACCCTCAAGGTAATGGACAAGTTGAGTCATCAAACAAGAACATAGTCATAGTCGTGTGGAAGTTGGTTGATCAAAATTAGTGGGCTTGGCACAAAAAAGTTATATGATGCTCTTTGGGCTAATAGAATTGCTCCCAAAAGAGATATCAAAACCTCGCCTTTTACACTTTTCTATGGTACAAAAGTAGTTTTTCCCATCACACTGGAGTTTTTTGCTTTACAATTAGCATCTATAGTGGAGGATGAAGAATACAAATATCCAATCGAGAAGCGAATTTTGTACCTGATGAAACTTGAAGAGGAAAGAGTAGAGGTTGTCAACAAAGTCACTCAACATCAAGAGCGAGTGAAGAATATTTTTTACAAGAAGGCTCGTTAGAGAGACTTCAAAATCAAAGATCAAGTCCTGTTATGGGACAAAAGGCATGAGTCTCAAGGAATACATGGCAAATTCGATTCCTTGTGGCTAGGGCCCTTTCAGATCCTTGAATCCATTGGAGAGAACACATACATTCTCTAGCATCATGATGGAAGGCTCCTCCCATTGCCATACAATGGGCAATATCTCAAACACTTCAACCCTTCGAGGGAGGAGTGAATTTTTGTAAGTAATTTACTGTATGCTTTATCATTATGTTGTAATGTGTTTCCCCGTTCAGGGAAGTTTTGTCGTGTTTTAGGTGTGTGAGCATCCATTAGAAATCTGCAAATAACTAAACTTCATGCAAGGGTTAGTATTTCACAAATCCTTCAAAGTGCTCCTATGAAATACATTGCGAATGCTTCCAAATGCAATACAAATTACAATAGAAAACTAAAAGCCTTATGAAAACAATAACAAGTTATCTATTCCATAGTGGATTGGTGTCACATGTGCAAGTGACCCTTTCCCAATCCTTGATCAAAGCCTAAGATGATGCAATAGGATGAGCAAGATGAGTTCTCAAACCAAGAGAGTAACCTTGCATAAAGTTGTAGATGGATTGATGAGGATTAAGGCCTTCTTTTATAGATTTTCTTGATGAGAGATTGTCCAAATGGGTGAATGTGGGACTAAAGATCCACCAATGAGAAGAGGACACTTTTCAAGTGGTGATAGGTCAATGGATGTGCAAGATTTGTGAAGTGTGCCCATGAGAGGGAGAATTTGAATTCAAATTTGGCAATAAATTTTTGAGAGGGGGACAAGAAAATGAGCAATAAATGCAATGTTGGAGGGACAAATCAACTTGTCATGTTTTTCAAACTTGAGGGCCATGTTGAGTGAAAATGAGGCTTTTAATAAATCAATAAATTGATTTATTTGTGCAAGTGGCTAAATCTAGAGAATGCAAGTGGGTGGGTTAGGTTAGGCTAATTAGGATTAGGTTAGCTTAATGATGATTAGGTGAGTTTGACTTTTAGAACTTGGATATTTGATTTATTTAAATCAGAAAATGATGTAATATGATTTGGGATTTGATTAAATGGCCATTTGATTTATTAAAAGGTTGATGATAAGGTTTATTTGATTTTAAATAAATGACCTTAGCAGATGAGATTACCTAATGAATGGATGGAAGTGAACCTGATTAATTGATGAATGGACCTAATGTGAAATCTAGTTTAGTTAATGAATGAACCTGATTGAATGCACAATGTTAATTTTGCATGTCTACATTTTGCCCCTCTTTGAAGCAATGTACTTGTTGCGTTGGTTCAAAGAATAAACTTTCTGCGATCAAAATAAAAAAAATTCTAATTTTTCGGATGCACCAACAGAAAGAAGTACACTAGTAAATTGCCCCCTTGAGAGATCGAGCGAAAAGATTTGATTTGAGGGTCGATCTCGTGATAAAGAGGTTCAAGATGGATGGTTATGGATGATAATGCAAATAAGATGATTTCAAGATGCTTAGAATAACAAATCTATATTATCCTAAATAACTTAAATGATTATATGATATGAGATGGATGAGATTGATGATGTGATATGTTGCAATGGATGATTTATGAGATGCTTAGACTAACATATCTATATTATGATGATGATATGATGTGATTATGCAAATGCATGATTTATCTAAATGTGATTATTTATGAGATGCTTAGATTAACAAATCTATATTATGATGATGATATGAATGCATGATGGATGCATGATGGATGTATTGGTGATGATGATTAACTATTCATGCTATGATGTTAGTGCAGAAAATGAAGAAATTAGATGATGACAAGAGAATCCACCAAGCCAACATTATGAGAGATGATGATGAGAAATGATGATAAGAAATGATGATGATAGATGGATGATTTGCTTATCAAGGATTGGGATTTTAAAAGGGTGACTTACTTTATGTTTGATAACACGCATAAGTACAATGCATCAAGGTATAAAGGACCAGGATGTCCTTGTACTTAGTGTGATGGATTTTGACTTGACAAATAGATAGGAGTATTCCTGTTCACACTTGACATACGAAAACCTTGCTAGGATGCAGTTTAGAAGTTTCAAACATCTTGGACCAAAACATGGAAAGGTGTAACCAATCAATGCAATAGTCAACAAGTTGTCCAAAAAATCCTCTATACATATCTAACAAAGCAAACATTCGCCAAGTTATTTTACAAGAACGTCCAACAAGCACAATAGACAAAAGAATAATGATCGTTGCCCCATTCCTATCTCTCTAAATCCTTCGTTCAGATATCATCGAGAGGTCCTTGGACTGAGCGCAATAAGATAAGTCAAAAGAAAAAGATAAAGCACACAAACAAGTTGATGTTCTTCAATACCGCTAACCAAAAGGGAATGTGTTTTTAAGGATAAGAACCAAAACTTATTGCCAAAAGATAATGCCCATTGTAGGAAGGATACATCCTAGGACATGTTAGTGGATGGCGACACGTCATTTTGTTTATCCAAAGTGTTTTTTTCTGATAAATAATGCCCCTTGTAGGAAGGATTCATCCTAGGATATGATGTTATCAGATGATTGATATGGGACTGTTTGGATGATGGACTATCGACACAAAGACTTGACCAACTTATTTACGTATTGACTAAGACTTGAGACTTGACACTTTTGAGTTTTACTTTTAACCTGCTAGACTTGTTTCTAATTGTTTCACCAAAGGTTGAAGATGACGATCAGTTTATTATGAATGGTGTTTATTGCGGGTGCAAGTGAGATAAGGTGGATGGATTTTTTCAAATATTTGGATGTTTTTGATGTTTTGCAATGTTTTGAGGCTGTTTTTTGTATTTTTTGAAGTTTTAAAAATGTTTTGATTTTCGGTTTTCCAATGTTTTTGGGATTTTCTAAGATTTTGACCAAGATACTAACCTAAAGACCTATCCTAGGGGCCTCGGGGGTTGATCAACAAATTAGCCTTGCCTACATTATACACGCAAAGACCACATAGTTCAACTAATGACTTGACCGATTTACACATGAAGATATACATGATGAATTATCAATTTATTATGACAGACTCCTATAGGACTGACCTAAATGTCTCGGGAGATGATCAAAGATCAACCTTGCCTACATTCAAGCTCAGAGACGACGTAGTCCGACAAGATGACCCTATTTTTGGTTTTTTGAATGACTTTTTGACTTGTTTTTGGATTTTGATATGTTTTGAATGTTTTTGGATTTTTCTAATTTTCTGATGTTTTTGGCTTTTCTGATGTTTTGATGTTTTTGGATTTTTCTGATTTTATGATGTTTTTGGCTTTTCTGATGTTTTGATGTTTTTTGGATTTTTCTGATTTTCTGATGTTTTTTAATTTTTTGATTTTGAGGACTTTAATACCATACATGAATCCGATCCGATTAGAACGTGCCCCCAGCATGTTGTAATAGACTACTCCGATAAAGGCAGGACAAACTGACCTTGAGGATGGGCCGACTAGGAGGGATCATGATACAAACACAGGACCAAGCTATGGTGCAGATGCGAATGGATGTGTGATGGATGGAGACCTGAATGCGATGGATGATGGAAGTGAAATGGAGGGATAATGACGAACAAGCTGTAAAGGTCCTGGTGGATGGAAAGTGCTTATTTACATAAGGTGCCTGTTTGCCAGGTTTTAACCAAGGTACTTGCCCAAAGTGCCACCAAAGTGGTTTTCATTAGAGGACGATTTTTTTGATCCTTTTTTTATTTTTTGGATTTTTTGCTTTTTTGTTGTTACCAAGACGCCTGTTTGCCAGGTTTTTACCAAAGTAACCATTTTTTCAGGACTTTTTTTTTTTTTTTGATTTTTGGTTTTATACCTAGAAGAATTAGGCATAAAACTTTTTGAGATGGGAGCTCTTCATGGGCTCCTGCAGAGGTTCCCCTTCAGGTATTAATAGCTGATATGCCCCTGATTTATAGCTTGTTGTGACGGTGAAAGGCCCTAACCAATTGGGTTCGAACTTGCCTTTGTTGCTGGGTTTTGGGACATTCTTCTGATTTTCTTTTAAGACCAATTCTCCGACTTGGAAAGTCCTACTTCTGATCTTCTTTTTGTAGCTTCGTTTGAGTTTATTTTGATAGACTTGCAGATGATTCAAAGCATCTATGCATCTCTCATCCAGTAACTCTAGCTCGTTTAATCTTGACACCCGATAGTCCTCATCAGTGATGAGATTTTGCAATGATATTCTAACGGATGGGAGCTCAATCTCAATGGGGAGTACGAATTCTGATCCGTAGACCAAGGAGAAAGGGGTGGTGCCAGTGGGTGTACAGATGTTGGTTCGATAAGCCCAGAGGGTGGGATTAAGCTGCAAATGCTAGTCATGACCTGCATCATTGATTGTTTTCTTGAGGATTTTGAGGATGGTTTTATTCATGGCTTCTGCTTGGCCATTGCCTTGGGGATAGTACAGGGTGGAGAAGCGATGCTAGATTTTGAATTTCTCGCACAAGTCGCGAACCTCCTGGTTCTTTAATGGTGTCCCATTATCTGAGATAATGGCTTATGGAACACCATAACGACAGATGAGATAGTTCAGGATGAATTTTGAGATTTGCTTCCCAGTGATATACGTCATGGGTATGGCTTCCACCCACTTTGTGAAGTACTCAGTTGTAGTTATAATGAATTTGTGCCCATTGGACGAGGTGGGTGAGATTTTCCCAATGAGGTCGAGTCCCCACTGTGAAAAGGGCCATGGTGTGATGATTGGGTGAAGCTCTTGAGCTGGAGCATGGATGAGGTCCCCATGCTGCTGACATTGTAAACACCTTTTAGCATGATCATGTGCTTCTCACTCCATTGTGGGCCAATAATACGCCAGCCTAAGCAGTTTCTTGGCTATGGTCATTCCACTCGAGTGTGAGCCACAAATACCGTTATGAACCTCGGTTAGAGCGGTTAATGCCTCCTCAATATTTAAACAGCGTAGCAAGGTACCTTCTATGCTTCTACGGTATAAGGTATCACCTAGTATGACAAATTTGGATGCGTTTTTGATAAAGGTTCATTTTAGGCTCAATGGTAGGTCAGCGGGTATGACTCCTATGCGAAGATATGTATAGATGTCGTGATACCAAGGATCGCTAGGACCAATGATTTGACACACATATTCTAATTTTGGTACCTTGAATGTGGGAATGAGAAGCTGCTCGATCAGAAATTTGTATTTTGACATGTTGTGAGGGATGCCTACTAGAGACCCAATTATAGTCATGGCGTCAGCGGCTCTATTGTTGGTTCTTGGAATCTGCTCAAATGTTATATCGGTGAAGGATTCCTTTAGAGTCTCCACCAATCTCTTGTATGGGGTTAGCTTGTCATCCTTTGTCTGATATTCATTATTGACCTGATTTATGATCAACTGAGAGTCTCCATATACCTTGAGAGCTATGATATTCCATTGCACTGCCATCTTGAGGCCTATAGTCAAAGCCTCATACTCCGCGATGTTGTTAGTGCAAAGAAATGCCAATTTGTATGACTTCGGTATGCAGTCCCCTTGTGGAGTGATGAAGAAGACACCAAATCCTGATCCATGTTGTGTATATGAACCATCGAAGTATAGTTTCCAATGGTTAGTTACATTGAGGTTAAAGATGGATTCATCTAGGAATTCTGAGACAGGGTTCTCAGAATAAATGGGTGCTTTTGCTAGTTAATCTGTAATAACCTATCCCTTGATTGCTTTCCTTTGTACATACTCAATTTCATACTCTGACAGTATCATCACCCATTTTTCCATTCTGCCCGTGAGCATTGCCTTGGATAAGAGATACTTGAGGGGATCAATTTTCACGATGAGCTTTATCTTGTGTGCCAGCATATAATGTTTGAATTTTTGGGATGCAAACACTACTACGAGGCAAGCTTTCTTGATAAATGAGTAATTTAGTTCATGACCGACCATTGTCCTATTGATATAATAGATGGCCCTCTCCGTTCCATTTTCATCATGTTGAGAAAGAAGAGCTCCAAGGGTTGTTATTGTTGCTGACACATATAAGATCAATGGCTTTTTCTGGATAGGTGGCATTAACACTGGTGGTGTAAGTAGGTATTCCTTGATTTTTTTAAATGCCTCTTTGCATTTTGCATCCCATTTATATGTTACCCCCTTGTGGATTAGGTGAGAATATGGATTCTGCTTGTCTGCTAGTTGTGCTATGAATCGTTGGATGGATTGAAGTCGGCCCTGGAGGCCTCTCAGTTGTTTTAATGTCTTTGGTGCTTCCATCTCGAGGATTGCTTTTATTTTTGCCAGATCCACTTCGATACCCCTCATGGACACTATGTATCCTAGCAGTTTACCTGATTGTACGCCGAAGATGCACTTCTTGGGATTTAGTCTGACTTTGTATTCCTCCAGTCTATCAAAGATAGCACTTAGGGTTGCTATATGATCTTGTCTTTTTCTTGACTTTCCTAGGATGTCGTTGACATAGTCTTAAACTGTTTTGTGAATCATATCATGGAATATTAGTGTCATGGCCCTTTGATAGTTTGCCCCTGTGTTCTTTAGGCTGAATGGCATCATGTTCTAGTAGTAGGTCCCCCATGGGCAAGTGAAAGCCATCTTGTGTTGATCTTCTTTTGCTATCATAATCTAGTTGTATCGTGAAAATCTGTCCATTAGTGATAGCATCTCATGTCCTGCTGTCATGTCTACAATCATGTCGATATTGGGAAGCGGGAAATCATCCTTAGGAAATGCCTTGTTAAAATCATTGAAGTCCATACAAATTTTGATGGCTCCATCAGGTTTCGAAACAGGTACTAGGTTTGATACCCATTCGAGATAATCTATGGATCGGATGAATCCTACGTCCAACAAGTTTTTGAGCTCCATTTTGACCAATAGGGCGATCTAAGGATGCATTTTTCGAAGCTTTTGTCTGACAGGCATTGCATCTGGATATACTACCAAATGGTGGACTACAATTTCTATGTCAAGACCTGGCATATCAGCATAGCTCCATGCAAAGTTTATTTGTCTTTCCTTTAGGAATGCTGCTCGGAGTTCTTGCTCTTCTGTTAATAGTGATTCCACATAGAATGTGATATGCGGGGTCTCCTCTATTCCTATGTTGACTAGATTGCACTTTTCGGCCAAGACTATTGATTTCTCCTTGTGAATAGCTCTTAAGGGAAGATTGAATCCTTCATCCTCGGGCGCTTCGGAGAGGTTTTCACCATTGGATACGTCCTTTCTTTTTACTATTTTCTTGTGAGAGAGTGCCACAGTGTGGTTTTGACTCAAGGACTTGGATATGATTCTTAGTTTCTCACTTTTGCGACTGAAGGATTCAATCGTTTCCCCATAATAGGCATGTGTGTCCAACTCCATTATAAATCTTGCCTTGTGATCTCCATTTGGAATGTTATCCCTCAATCCCATGAATTCTGAGAGCGCTTCATCATTTTTGAATGTATCAAGAACTGGTGGTCCTCGTTGGTCATAGTCGATCAGTTGGGGGTAGACTAAACGAATCTCATGATTTTGACTATCTGGTTCAAAGGATATGGTACTAATCATACGTAGGGTGGTATCTTCGAATAGCCTAGGTAGATTGGATAAGGTATCTTCGTCATCGCTACTAATATAGGGCTCAGTTATAAAATTATGTGTGTCCCTACTTGTGACTATTGGTGAGTGTACTTGTACTAGTACTGGTTGAGGAGAGACATTAGTAGCTCTAACCGGAGGACTTCGGCCACGTATGGTTATTCTCGGAGTGGCACATCCAAGACCAAGATTTGTTATGGGTCACATCTCTGGCATGATAGGTATTATGAGCCCATTGTCATTTTGTCCTAGTCTTTGATTTCGGTTATAGCCCATTGCAAGCATCATGTGTAGGCCTTTGCTTCTTTCGTCCATTGGTAAATTAGCTGCCAGTCTTTCATCTTGACACAACATGTGAGATGGATCTACTTCAATGACCTCCTGACCAAGGTCTCCCCATCTTGTGAATTCGGGATAATCCTTAGGATACGTTTGTGATGTGGAAGCTTTATTTTCTTGTGGGTGTCCTCGTGATCTAGGAGATTGTGGTAACTCTCCTATCATAAAAGCATTGTTAGGGAGCCTGTAACTTCCACAACCATCCTCCTGGATAATAAGCTTGATGTCGGATATGGTGGGAATGGCGGGTGTCTTTGTCGCAGAAGTGGACGCGAGAGTGGTGGGATCGATGTATTGTGTGGATGGTCCCTCATCATTTTTTGGCACTTGGGAAATTTTGTAATACTTGGCTTCAAGAGTCTTGCAATATGAAAATGGCTCAGGATCTCCATGGACAGTAACCTCTTGTCCATTATGTATGAATTTCACACATTGGTGGAAGGTTGATGCTACAGCTTTCATCGCATGAATCCATGGGCATCCCAGGAGGATATTGTATGACAATTCGAGGTCCAAGACCTGACATGTGGTTTCCATAAGTGTTGGCCCTACTTGGATAGGGAGCTTAATTGTGCCCTGAGACACTCTTTCTTGGTCATCATATGCTTTGATTGTGATGCCCTTTCCTTTGTCAATGGAATCTTCTGATATTTTCAACTGCTTGATGAGGCTAAGAGAACAGATGTTCAAACCTGCACCTCCATCCACCAAGACCCTTTTGATTTTACTTTTGTTTACAATGGATTCCAAGTGAAATGTGTGGTTGTGAGATGGTTGGGTGGGGAAATCTAGGTCATAAAATGTAAGGAGATTAGGTGTTATGATATGGAATTGCTCCACATCGAGATCTACAGGGACAGTGGATGAGGCTAATGCTTCCTCAAAGATCTTTTTATGTGCTGATGAGATTTTTAACAACTCCATGATGGAGATGTGTGCTGGCATTCTTTTGAGCTGGTCTACAACAGTGTAGCTATATGGAACTTCTCTTGATGTAGGGACTCTATTTGGTTGGGATGATCCTGCAATGGTGACTTTGCTGCCTCTTGTGGTGACTCCACAATCTTTGACATGGGCGCCCTTGATAGTGATGACCATGCAGTCTTCATTTAGCGAGGAAACGAAATATTCATAGACATGATTTATATTGCCTTTCCCTTTATCACCTCTATTTCCTTTGTTTCCATGATTCGACATTAGATTCGTGTAGATTTTAAAGTCCTGATTTCTCGTAGGTTGTTCCAAGTTTATGATTTTCTTGTCAATGAGATCTTGGATGAT
Source organism: Sequoia sempervirens (assembly GCA_007258455.2). NCBI lineage: Eukaryota > Viridiplantae > Streptophyta > Pinopsida > Cupressales > Cupressaceae > Sequoia > Sequoia sempervirens. Next base: position 369,295,838 of record VDFB02281492.1, read on the forward strand.
TTTTTTGAGTCTCATGCAATTGTTTGTGGTGTGACCTTTTATTTTGTGAAATTCACAAAGTTGATTCTCATTGTATCAAGGGGGTTTGACATCGGGTTCTTGGTAATTTTTGAATGTAGGAGGCTAGATGAGTTTTTTGGCAATCAACTTTTTCATTATGTCCTCCAATGGTTCCCCCAAAATGGTGTATTTACGTTTTGGATAAGTTTTGTGTTGGGGTGGTCCTCTTTGGTTAGTGAGGTTATTGATGGTGGGATTATTGGGTTGGTATGTTGTGTGATGAGTGTTTTGGTGTTGTGGTTAGATTTGCGGTGCAAGTGTATTTTGGCGTGGACCACTAATGACCACCTTGGCATCGATGACGCCATCATTAATGATGTTATTGTTTCTCACCCATGTATGAGGTTTATCATTGTAATTAGATGATGGGCGGTTGTTTTGCGGTTCGTGATATGACATTGATTCGGCGGGTTGGGTCACAAGGGCTCTTTCGATGCTAAGTGCCTTGGAGATTAATTGCTCATATGTGGTGATTCCCTGAACCTTGAGATGAAATGACAGGTGGCTTTCAAGGTTGGCTATGATCGTGCAGACTTGTTGTTCTTCTGGCATGGTCCACTTGCTCTGATTGGCCTTGGATCGCCATCGTTGAAGGAATGAAGCAAAAGATTCATTCTTTCCTTGTTTTAGAGTGTATAATTCTTCAAGACTGAAATTCATTGCGATGTTACATGCGTAGTTCCTGATGAATTCATCTCTAATTTCTTGGAATGTTCTAATGCCTAAAGGTAAGCGGGAGAACCATTCTATAGCGGGACCTACCAAGCTCCTAGGGAATAGCCACATCAGATAAGTATCGTCATATGCGACCTCCATACAATGAACCTGGAATTCCCTGATGTGATCTTTAGGGTTTCCCATCCCTCGATACTTGTCAAATTTGGGGATTTCAAATCCCTTAGGGAATGGTTTCATGTCTAGGCTCCTATCAAATGGATAGGGACACAAGTTGCTTTGCGTTTTGGTTGTCTGCCCCAATTGAAGGTTGAGCACTTGTTGCGAGAGCAACCTGAGTTGTGTCGTCACATCATTCTAGGGATCAGGGGGTGGGATGAAAGTGTTTTGGGGTGTTTGAATTGTTGGTTGGGTGGATGGGTTGGTCGGTGCGTTGTTTGATGGTATTTGCATGTTCTGTCAAACGAAGTAGGCTTCTAAAAATGATGCCTGTTGTTGATCCTGTTGTTGTTGCACTAGGATTTGTGCTTGTTGTTGCGCTTGTTGCTGCTCCAACAATGCTTGTTGTTGTTCCCACAATGCTTGTTGTTGGGCTGCCAATTCTACTGCTTCTTGTTGCTCTTGGTATTGCTTTAATGCTTGCTAATATGCTTGCAATTGCGCCGCTTGTGCAAGAAGTTGTGCTTGTGCTTGTGCTTGATATTGAGATTGCACTTGAGCTTGGGCTTGCGCTTGTGATGCTTGCACTTGTGCGGCTTGTTGTTGTAATAAAAGTTGTGCTTGAGCGACTCTTTGTGCTTGCAATGCTTGTGTAGCTTGGGCGGCTTGTTGTTGTTGCTGTTGCAATAAAGCTTGGGTTTGTTGCGCTTGTAATGTGGCTTGTGTAGCTTTGGCAACTTGAGTGGCTTGTTGCATAGATTTTTGTTTCTGCACTTGTTGGTATCCTCTTTGAAAAGTGACTTGTAATGTTGCGTCGAATTGGTTTGATGTGGTGAACGTTGGTGGTGGTGGATTTGGAATGGTGGTAGATGATGATGTTGTGTTGATATTTTGCGTGTTGGATATGGTATTGATGTGATTGGTCCTTGTGAGACCATGCTTTGTGATGTTAAGGGTGTGTTTGATGGTGTTGCCATTGCTTTTGTATTTATCGTTTGTTGTTGTGATATCAATGATAAATTTTGAGCATTTGGTGTGATGCTTTGATTGATGGTTGGGATAGTGGTTTGATTGATACTTGGTAGGGGAGGCAACCCCAAACCAAGGAGTGGAGTGGATGATAATGGAAATGGTGGGATAGGTGGAAATGTAAGGGGTGTAAGTTGTTGTGTGGTGTAAAATATGCCCCCTGGTCCGAACATATCTCCCTCTTCTTGTGAGTTTGTAAGAGGAGGTGTTTGTGGTGCTCCGTGGAAAAATGTTGATGATGGGTCATAGTGTAAGGTGAGAGGAACATTTTTGTGCAATGGATTTTGGGGGATGTTTTGTTCCAATGGGGTGTTTGTGTCCAAGTTTTGACTATTAACAAGGGGATGTGATTGAAGAGCATTGAGAAATGTGTTTCCATTGTTAATGTTGGGTTGAGTTGGAGCAAATGATGTTGTGATTTGCGGGATATTCTTCGTGACCTTTTGAGATGGGGGTGTAGATGAAATGGGGATGGTGGATGAGATTGGTGGAAAAGATGTCTCTACTATAGTGCTCACATCAAAATCCGAAGGCAACTTGGCCCCTTGTTTTGCTAGTTCAAGCATGTACAATGAAGGGTTAAGTCTCATCGTGATGTTGATGATTCTATGGTTTTCCAAATTTTGGAGCATTTCAGCTATTTCTTCGTGAGACATTCCAAAGGGAAAATCATCTCCTTGGGTTTCCTCTTGTGGGTTTTGTGATGATGTTGGAAGGCTAATTGTGAGATTTCCATCCCCAATGGGATTCATTTTAGGAGTGGTTTGGCTAGGATCACTTGAAGTGGGTGTTTCTTTGTTGGCTTCCATACTCTTCTTATGTTGAGATCTAGTTAGAACCATAAAACGGGGATCAATCTTCGAGAATATGGGAGATGAATCTCTTGATTCTTTGGATTAATCTCTATTTTATGTCCCAAAGTGAAAGTTTTAGGATGCTTTTTTGGGGATCAAAGGTAATGATATGAATGTTTTGGCTTTTGATAAATCTAGAATGAGACACTAGGCTTTAGGACTTGGATTTGATTGGATTTTGTCCTTGACTTTGACTTTGATTTTGTTTTGGATTTTGAAAAAAAGGACCCTAAGATGTTTGATAATGATCTAAGGGATAGTTTTGTTCAAAGGGTGATGATTTTGGATATGTGTGAGGAGAAGGATGCATCTACCCACACCTATCCAAATAAAATGATAGTTTCACTAAGTATATGAAGAAGGATTCATCCACATACACTAAGTTAGACAAGATGATTTTGATAACTTTGACTAAGTATATGCAAAAGGATGCATCTACACGTGCCTAGCCAAAGGTGTTTTGATAAATGTTTTCAAGGACTTGGTCACAATGTTTTTGGATGATTTTGATTTTTTTGCCACAAAGACTAGTATCAAGGATGATTTCAAGATTTTCCAAAGATGATTTGTGAGATGGATTTGATGTTTTGAGAGATGGATGAAAGAGGCTTGATTTGTTTTGATCCTTAGGTGAACCTAAAAAGACACTTTGTTTTCCTAGACCTAGGTATTGAAGAGCATGCAAATGCTTCCTAAAGACCTTTGTAACCAATAAATGATTTCATTTGAACATTCATTTTCGGATTTCCAATGATTTTTGCTTTGGGATTTGTGAGTCTCCAATCACACATGAATATTCATTTTGCTTAGCTTTGCTTAATGGATTTATTTTACCAAAACACTTTCTTTGATTAAGTTTTCAAACTAAGATGTCCAATGTCTTAATTTCTTCAAACTCCACAAGATATGTTATGTGTAAATTTAATGAACTTAAGGCAAGGCTTTCCTATTGTTTACTTAAGGAGATAAATTGAGATATAATCCAATGTTTAGAAACCTCTAAGGATGTGAATCCCAAGGGAAAGCAATAACATATGGATTGAGTCAATGGAATTTATCTCCAAAAGGGTTTGAAATTTGAATGATATTGTTAAGTGTTTATTTGCAAATGTTTTCGAATACAACATTGTGTTTTCAAGAAATGTAACACCCTAGCTCAATTGGTATGTTTTTCTTAGTGGGATTGCCTCATGCCCTTCGTAGAAGAGATGATTTTACATGCAACCAAGGAAGAAATATATAGGTATGTTAAGAATGAAGTCTTAACCTCTATATTTCAACCAAGATCGGACATGGCAAGTAACTTCTTGGAATCTAAGTTCCAATGCACCACTTCAATAAACTCGCTCAATGGATCAATAGGCCACTACAAAAAAGGGTTCTAGTTCAGACTTTCCATTGTGGAGATTGACCCATACGGAAAGAGTCCCCTTTCGGATCCATCTTGTCGAAATCAACCATGTGATATTGGCATTTCTTCCAATATCCACATTTATATCCTGGTTGGAAATACTCCTGGCTTTAGAGTGTTACCGATTGAGTCATTCCCTTGGGTGAGCACTTTTTCCCCAAGGCAAGCCCTCTAGGATAAACAAAAGCGAGCAAAGACACAATCCATAACTCGATCAATCTTTGATGACTCAAAGAGAGAGAATATACGCGATGATGCTCTACTCACACTCGCACAAGATGTTCAATTTTAAACCCAAATCGAAGTGTGTATGGGAAATTATTTATGCAACTTAATGTCACCAAAAGCCTTTTGATTCTCAAGATCGCCATGAGGCGCGAGAGAAGCGCATACGTCTTTTGATGATATTACTTTGTGTAAATAATTGCAAAACAATAAAAGCACACATTCATTTTATCCTTCAAAGCAATGGTTTGATTTGTTTTAAACACCAAAGGAAAGATGAAGATTGTTTGTCCAATTTTAGCCCAAATTGAAATCTAGTAAGTGTCTATGTTTCAATTTTATCCCTTTGCAAATGAAAAAAAAAAGGTGTTCTTTTTAGACCCAAACGAAAGTTAGTGTCCTAAAAATGAAAGATAGCAGTTTCGTGAAGAAGTGTTAAACAAACACTTAAATCGTTTAAAAACACATTGATTTTAAAAACATCCTCCTCATTTCTCCCCCTTTCATTTTCCTTTGTTAGCCTTCTCCTTGCTTTCTTTCGTTTGCGTTTGTTTGCTTTTGTACCTTGTGTCTTTGTTGTCCGTTGTACCTATAAAAAGGAAAGACAAATCATGTGAAAATTATAACATTAAATTCACTTTGATCATTAACTAATAACATGATTTATTTTTTGAAAGAACAATGATTTGGAAATAAGAAAAACATTTATAAGTGAACCATGCTTTGACTTTATTGAAAATATATCATACTTGTGAGACACCTTTCTTTAAATTATTGGCTAAAGTTATTAAACTCATAAACCAACCGTAAAGAATAAGTATTTCACAAGCATCCTCCTAATCCTAAACATTGACTATTCCAAAATAATCCAAATGATATAATAAGTTTTGAAAACTCATAAATTCTATCAACTATAAGGACTACAACTTTCAAGAACACCCTCCTAATTTCAAACGCAGCTTAGAATGATAATATAGCATGAGAGTTTTTTTTTTTAAGATAATGGAAGGGTTTTCTTTTGAAATTGAGAATGCCTATCCTTATCCTTTGTAACCTCACATCCTCCTAGATAAAAGGAATGACTCCTCGCAGCTGCATACTCTCAGTGTCTCTTACTAGCCATTGTGTACTCTGCCAACTTCTTCTGGGCGCATAGACCAAGTGCATGGATCTTTTGACTAGAATCCTCAAAAGGAAGGCGTATGCCAAATAGTCAACAACAATGCCCAACAACTATCCATCGACGTCCTTTTTGCTTTTTTCTTAAATGTATTTTCAAAAATCTCCTCAAGACAATCTTAACATGCGTATTAAAAACAACAAAGAGAATTTAATGAGTCATTTTGAATTTAGATCATCTCAATCAGAGCTACGTCATTGTCAATACGCCACAACGTATAGTTTAAAAGGAGTTATCTTTAAATGTTGGGCTGTAACCAAATAGTTTTCTTGATGGCACAGTAGATACTGAATTAATGATAGCATAGAATAGCCTGATTAATGCTTCAAAGGACATCTAGCTTATAAAGCATGCCACCACATAAAATGATTTAGAATGCTCTAAAAACTAGATATTAAAAACCTTCTACTCTTTAAAAATAAGAATGATATACTAATAGAACAATAGACACACGTTAAGAACTGTCAAACAAATCCATTTGGTAGGTAAAGAAAGTCGCCTCCTACTTAGCTTCCAAATGTGCAAAAAAAGCTTTAAATTGTGTAGAAAAGGAAGAAATTTCTTGTCATTTAGACCCATGCATAAATGAATTGGCACAAAGATCTATGGAACCAACACAACGGTATACAAACAATGAATAAATTAAATGCATTTGGTAGATATAAATTTAAACTCTCAAACTTTTGGCGGAATTCTTGTTGCCTGTGTGTCATAGTGGAAGTTTTTTTTTTTTTTAAACAAGGTACCGGCATCATGGTATTATACGTATGCAACAAGGTGCATTAACTATTTGACAAAATCCTCTAATACAAGTGGCAACACTTTAAAAGGCAGTGAATAGATGGTAGTGAACAAAGATGGAGGAGTCTGGACAAGATTTGAACGTTTTACTGGTCACGCCTCACTGGTTTACAGGTGAGTTTTGACATTTTGCCTTCCTCTTCTATGTGAATTCAATGACTCATAAACAGTCAACTAAAAAGCTAGAAAATAATAGGGAAAGCTTCACATTAAAAACACACAAATCAAGTGTTTCCTTTTGTAGACTACACGCAACCACCTCATTAGTAAACTAGAAAAAGTGAATGCTTTTCAAGCCTAGCGTCCCTTCTAAACATACTCATGCTTGTATCTAATATTCAACATGGACTGCCTTCTACTTGAATATTTCTATTACGCACGCAAAATGTAAAATGGAGAAGGACAGGACGTTGATCTTTACATTCCTAGAAAATGCTCTGCAACAAACCGATTCATAACATCAAAGGACCATGCTTTCGTTCAAATTAACGCTGGACATCTGAAAAAAGAAGAAGACATATACACAGGCCAGTTTGCAATGTTTTCTCTCTGCAAATTTGTTTGAATCCCGAGGAGAGACAGATATTTAGTTAGCAGATAAAAACTTTTTAAAGAGACTGCATTTGGCAGGTATACTTCACAACTATTTTCAGAATACTTGGCTGAAAGTTTGACAAAATTGTTATTGCAGTATATACGCAACATAGATCTTAAAAATACTAAAGTGTAAAAAGAATTTTAGAAACTTTGCCAACGTATAAAAAGAATGCTTATGATCTTCACATATATATATTACAGTGTATTATTGATTTTTGAGAGTTTATGTTTGGCCTTAAAAGAAAAAAAAGTAGATATAGGACAAACTGAAATCCATGAGAGACAGAGCAATATTAGCATGTTCACGGGCCAAAATTTGATTTCCAACACTTTTTTCTATCAAATTAAATAATGAACACAAATAGCATGGAAGAGAATAGAACAAAGGTTAACATAGCAATGAATCTCATAAATCATTTTGAACAATATTTAGGTATCCAACACATAAATTCTGCCCTCCTTCTAGCGCCAAATGTGAGCATCCATTAGAAATCTGCAAATAACTAAACTTCATGCAAGGGTTAGTATTTCACAAATCCTTCAAAATACTCCTATGAAATACATTGTGAATGATTCCAAATGCAATAAAAATTACAATAGAAAACTAAAAGCCTTATGAAAACAATAACAAGTTACCTATTCCATAGTGGATTGGTGTCACATGTGCAAGTGACCCTTTCTCAATCCTTGATCAAAGCTTAAGATGATGCAAATGCAAATAGGATGAAGAGCAAGATGAGTTCTCAAACCAAGAGAGTAACCTTGCATAAAGTTGTAGATGGATTGATGAGGATTAAGGCCTTCTTTTATAGATTTTCTTGATGAGAGATTGTCCAAATGGGTGAATGTGGGACTAAAGATCCACCAATGAGAAGAGGACACTTGTCAAGTGGTGATAGGTCAATGGATGTGCAAGATTTGGGAAGTGTGCCCATGAGAGGGAGAATTTGAATTCAAATTTGGCAATAAATTTTTGAGAGGGGGACAAGAAAATGAGCAATAAATGCAATGTTGGAGGGACAAATCAACTTTTCATGTTTTTCAAACTTGAGGGCCATGTTGAGTGAAAATGAGGCTTTTAATAAATCAATAAATTGATTTATTTGTGCAAGTGGCTAAATCTAGAGAATGCAAGTGGGTGGGTTAGGTTAGGCTAATTAGGATTAGGTTAGCTTAATGATGATTAGGTGAGTTTGACTTTTACGACTTGGATATTTGATTTATTTATATCAGAAAATGATGTAATATGATTTGGGATTTGATTAAATGGCCATTTGATTTATTAAAAGGCTGATGATAATGTTTATTTGATTTTAAATAAATGACCTTAGCAGATGAGATTACCTAATGAATGGATGGAAGTGAACCTGATTAATTGATGAATGGACCTAATGTGAAATCTAGTTTAGTTAATGAATGAACCTGATTGAATGCACAATGTTAATTTTGCATGTCTACAAGGTGATTTTTAGGTAGTCTTGTTTTAGATGAGCTTTAGGAATGTTTTTAACTTTTTAGGTGATAAGGGAAAGTCCTGATTCCATATGCCCAACCGATAAGTCACTGGTCTACAAAAACATAGAGAATCTTAGTTCTCCTATGTCATCAGTATCTGATATGGTCACCAAACGGAGCCTAATGTTGTATCCAAACCAATTTTTTCTTTTTGCTTCATTAAGGCATTTTGTTAAAATGGTCTAAACCTTGTAAAAATGATGTCAAAACTCTGTTTTTGGGAAAATCAAGTATGGGATTTTAATCAGTTTGATGTCAGGGAGATATTGGCAAAATTTGAAAATTAGGGTTTTTGGATCCCTATTTTTAGGCAAAAAACACTAAAAATTGAAACTTGTTAGAATTGACTGAAAATTGTTTTGATTGGCTTATTTTACTTCACGATCACAATGGTGAAGCTAGTTTCAGTTAAAAGTCAGTTTAAGTCTGGTGGGCAATTTTCATTTTTTTAGGTGGAAAGTTAGGACCTCCAAGGTCGTCAATGGTAAATGGCCAGAGGCTAGGTGTTGAAATCTAAACTTAAAACAATCAAATGAAGAATCTATGGCAAGATATGTTCAAAATGATGCTTCATCTCAAAGGGGATTTTTCGTCGAGGTGAAAATCATCGAATTTTTTCTAACTCTAGAGCAAAAGAACCCCTGGAGGCCAAGGGCACCCTAGATTTCAAAGGCCCAGATTTCATTTTTGAGATTTGTCACTTCCAAGAAGACTTCTCTGGAATACTGTCAAGTTCGCGATGAGCCTACTAGCCAGTCTAGAAGATCTGTGTAGTACCTAATACGGGAGATTGAAAGTGAAAAGAGGGAGATGAAAAAATGACAAACATTGGGAAGAAAAGCACGCCTCCTAGCCAAGAGCACCCATCTTTTTGAGGGACCAAATGATACTTAAGATGTTTGTCTCAGACTTGATCATGCTTCACAACGAATCCGTCAATGGGTTAATCTGAGTTGCTGAACTGTCAGAATCAAGAGTCAAACATAAGGTTTAATCATGGTTAGGAATGTCAAGAAATAGAAAAAGCACCCATGGAGGCTAGGGGCACCCAAGGTTTTGGAGACTTGAATGCAATCTTTCTGGCTATCTTAGGTATTCATCTAGTCTGTGATGCTTCTAGCTTTCCATTGCATACCTCAGTCGGGTAAGACGATTTCTCGGCAGCCTACAACCAGGGATTAAGTGTAGATTTATCCAGTTTGGAAAATGGCTAAGTCTAGGAAGCTAAAAGTGCTCTTAGAGGCCAGGTGTGCCCATTATTTTAACCTAGCAGATGATGATTTTTGGAAAAGTGCTCTCCAAGAGCTCTTGTGCATAATGGAGCTAGCTCCACAGTGAGCTTGTCAATTAGTTCTAAAGTTTTGTTGAACACGAGATGAAAGGAGGTCAAAATCACCTTCAAAATGATGAAAATGCATGAAAAAATGACTTGAAACCAAAAGCACCCCTAGAGGCCAGGGGCATCCTGAATTTTGAAGCCTTAGATCTTAGAATTAGGCTTTGCAGCCTCAAGAAGTTTCTTGTCAATTTTGTTCCTGCTATTCAATGAAACTGTCACCCAGTCTTCTGGACACATCACTCAATCAGAATCAGTGGTCGAACATGGGCTTTGGTGAGATTTGTAAAATGAAATTTTCAAGAAAATTTATGGAAAAGTGACGCCTAGAGTCAAATTTTGACTTTTTGACTCAAGCATATGAAGCACCCTATAATGGTGGAGATTGCAAACTAAACTTAAATGTTATTTAATCTTTAGTTGGTCAACTTCAATTGAACTTAATCTTTGCTTGCAAAGGGGCGATTTATTTTTGCATGTACGATTAACAAAATTTGGTCCAATTAGAAGGTAGCGCTCTATTTAGGGCAAATTTCTCAATCAATTAATTGAGTTTGGGGGTCCAATTAGGAGGTGTTGTACATTTTTGAGGTCCAATCAGGGTGACATCTAAATTTAATATATTTGTGACACCTTTAGACTTAAATTAATTTATTTGTTATATTGGCATCCATTATTCTCATAACAGGTGCAAGCAAACATGATTTTCTTGAGCAAACGAAGATCTGAAGGTGCTTTGAGTAATATTTTTTAGTGTTCTTCGCAGTGCCAGGTCTAGATTGTTGAGAAGATACATTTTTCAGACTTCATTTTTTGAGTGCACGCAAACTTCATCAAATCCAGTTCAAGCATAGGCGACTTTTTCAGAGGCAGAATAATAACTTCTATTTTCTATCTCTAAAATTATTCTATTCTTGTCTTAGGTTTTCTCTCACATGTCAAAGTGAATGGTAGATTTCTCATAATCTGATCATCTAGGCTCTTATATTTCAGGATCAACAACAAAACCCATGTCTTAGATTTTTTTGAGAAAATTGTCGTGTTGCTTCCATTTTGGAAGCACTGCTCCAAACATTCCTTTGCATGTGGGCCAAAAACAAAAATTTTCCAAAATTAAATCATCTGGGGTGGCTTAGAATTCCATTCCCTTCAAAACCCATGTGAGTTTTTCTCAATAAAAATTTCCCCTAGAAACCCTAAAACCAATAGAGTTCTTGACTGAAAATCCTTTGCATGCCTTGCTAAAACTCAATTTTTTTAATTTTTGACGATCTGGGTTTGCTTAGAATTCAATTTTCTACAAAACCCACATTTCAAAAAAAAAAAAAAAAAAATTCCTGCAACTAGCTATTTTTAGCCTCATTAGAGCCTTTTTCAGCTTTTTCTGAAAGTTGTCCCAACATATTTGACTTTACAATAAAAATCCAAATTTTCATAATGCAATTCAACCCAATAGAATACAAAGCTAAATTTGTCTTGTTACACGAATTTTTGAAAACCTCAGACATAAACTTGGGTCATGTCTATCCAGTGGCCAAATGAGCATGTTGGAAGGTGTTAGCAACACCACGGTGAAGAATCTTGAGTGTTTCGGATTGCTGGCCGCAACATCTATTCCTATTACAATTTTTCATCTCAAGTTTGTCATTGCTTGCATTAAGCATTACAACTCATCCTCAAGACAAATCAAATCAGTAGATGGGAGAGTCATTTGTAGCCTCAAGCCGAGGGACATGGAGAAGTGCTTTGCTATTCCTCCTCACTCAAATTTTTTTACCATAGTCATTGAGGATTGCGACAAGATATGGTAGGGAGACCAAGAAAATTCTCAGAGGAAAGTTGTTTAGAGATGGTTGAAAGTAGAAAAGACCAACATGACAAAGAAGGTTGGGTGTGGGGAGTTCAAGGATGAAGTTGCTATCTTGATAACTTTGCTCAATCGGGTTATAGGTTAGGAGGAAGCTAATATTTTCTGACCATGGATGTTTTATGTCATTTCCCAGATTATTGACAACAAGGAACACTTTGATTAGGCCATGTTAATCAATGGGTGTCTTGACCAACAGATCATAGGTTTCCTTAAAATCCATGAGTTTCACATTGTCTTATCTGGTCTATTTAATTGTGTTTCAAGACAATTATAGAACTCTAAAGACCAATGGAACTCTTAGCATTCATCATGTTCACGAATATTACTCTCAATTGGAGTTCTCAAAGGTTGAACAATATTTCAAAGTGGTGAATGATCACTTCCTCATGAAGACAGTCAGAGACCTCGATAATGAAATGCAGATCAAGATTTCACTAGAGGCAAGATCAACAATGGAGAGTTGGGTGGATTGGTTCATTCAATTCCCCACTTTCACATATATGAGTGTATGGCTACACTGAAGAATCTCTGATTCTACTGAGGTACCTATTAGACAAGGTCCTATTCATGGAGTTTTTGAGACAAGCTCAAGAGGTTCATTCTTTTCTTCACAGTTGACACAAGCAAGCATTCAACTTTCCTTTCGGATGGGTTATTTACAAATGCAAGACAATTGCTAATTGCAAGTTAATGACAAACGAGTTAAAAAAACTCAATCTTAGGTATCTCTTCGAGAGGTGTTCTTATGATTCATTGGGTCATTACTCAATATGGTTGGAGCGAAGTAATTCACACAGGCTAGCACTTGAGGACTTTTGGGCCAACTTAGAATATGAATTTGAAGTGTGCTAACATCATTACTATAGACTTACTCTTTCTCAGATCGCTAATTTCCTATTAGAAGATGTTGAGGGTTTGTTAGATGATGATAGAGAGGTGTTACTTAGAACTTTCGTCAAAGATCAAGTTGCTCACCAGCCACTTCGCCAACTAGATTGGCATGCCAGGGAGAGTACTTCAATTGAGGACCTATCAAGAACAATTATCAAAACCACCATGCACTTCTTGGAAAACAAGAGAAGGTGAAGGGCAGTTCTAGTTATAGAGCTGCTAGTAGGGTTTTCTTCACTACCTTCTACCTCAAGGTCAAGGCCCTAAGTTAAGGTTATCTTTAAGTCGCTTGAAGGTGTTAGAGTTAGTGGGAATACAAAGGGAAGAAACACAGGCAAACAAAAGTTGAAGTATACCGAGCCGGTGCCAGATGTTCCAATGGAGAGAATGATACAGGTTGAAGCAAATTCTTCATCTCTTGGTTCACCATTTTCACCGGTCGCCTCCCATTGATATTGACTCAGAGCTAGAATTACCAGTTTGACCAATCTTAATGTCAGTTGATCCATCAGAGGTTGATACAACAACAACATTCTCTCCTCAAGAAGATAACATTGATCATTCATGTTGGCTCGAGAGGTCTTTGGGAAGACAAAGGTGAAAGCCTTCATACTAGCTTGATCTGTTTGAGTTTGGTAGTCCTTATTAGGATATGTCAAAAAAGAAGAGTAAGAAGCAGGCACATGTAGAGAAGACTCTTGAAATAGAGAATGTCATTAAATTTTCTACACCGCTAGAAGGCAAGAGCCTGGATGAAGTTGAAGTTGGTGATTTCATCTTCGTCAAAGCAAATCTTGGTAGGAGCACTTAGCAAATGGATGTGAGCCTCCTTAAGGTTGTTGTAAGTAATCTTGAAGAGCACATCATGAATGACAGAGAAGATAAGGCAACTCTCAAGGCTGAAATCAAGCAACTTCGACAATACATCTCAAATGTCATTCACAGAAACTCAAGTAGAGCACCTGGTCTTCCACACCTTCAAGGGACACCTACAGAACAACAAAAGTTGGATCGATTAGTCAATCATGGAAAGCTCTTGGACAATTGGATTGAAGATTTCATTGTTGCGGGCTGATACGTTCTCGCAAATTTATATCAGTTGAGGTACAATGCACATAATCTTCGTCAGGGGATTCATTAGCTTGAGTTGACTGTAGCACAAGGCAAGCCAAAGGACTTGATTCTCATATCTCAGTTGGCAGTTGCATATGATGCCATTGTAGAAGATGAGGATAAAAGGAAGGTTTTCGCTTGGAGAGAACAACATCTATTCAAAGTGGAAACATATGAAAGAATCTCTACAAGGTTGGATGCGCTCAAAGAGAATGTTATTGAAGCTCTCAAACTCATCAGTGAGTTTATCACTTTGATCCTGTGCCATTATCTTCGTGATGATGGTACTTATAGTGATCATGATGCAGTACATGCTGAGTTTGAGAAGCTTGTTTGTGATAATCTTGATGGAGATCCTATGGAGTCCAAGTTGGATCACTTCTCAACAATGACAACTAGTTTTAACGAGGCAACTAAAGAGGTTAGAGAATGTTAGAGGGTGATCGCAGATGGTGAGAAGGAGTTGAATAGGAAAGTTATCATCATAGATAGCATCAAAGTGCCAGAGGAGGAGATAGTCGACCAGTTCCTTGACAAAGTGATAGTCCACGATGGCTTGGAGTAGTTAGTTAGTTAGATCCTGCAGTTATTCCCAAGGATGGAGTTAGAAGTAGCAGTTAACTCGACATCAGTCTTGAGTTTTAATTGTTGATTTTATGCACGCTTATCTCATCCTCAGAGATATCTTTGGAGGAGTTTATACTTTCAATTAGGATCACTTAACTAATGTTAGTTATCAGTTAACTTTCATTTCAATAAGGACGTGCATGTTGCACATGTCTAGTTTAGTTTAGTTTTGTTTCAGTTAACTAATGGTAGTTTTTCTAGTTAATTGTATAGTTTCATTTATTTAGGTTTAACAATAAACTCTTGCATGCTTGCAAGACTCATGTTAACTCAAGGTGATTTTAGGGTTCCCTACACCTTGGAGTTCTATAAATAAGAGCGTCCTTGCTCGTTTGTAATTAACTTTTACTCGCAAAGCATGCATGTTGAGCAACCCTACCTATAGTATCACTAGTTAATATCTATTCAAATTGTAATTAGGAACTTTTGGACATGATAGAATACATGTTGAGCAACCTTACATGTAGTATTGCTATTTTGTATCTATCCAAGAACTTTTATTATGATAATAAATAGCTGAGCCGCCTTACCTAAATGTTATTATTATTGTACTTGTTCACCTTAAATTAAATATAATTGTTGGTTTGATCATTTATTGCACGCGTGTCTCGTCTATACAATTTGTTGTCCCAGTTATTATTTCATTTTGTGATTAATAGGCTTTGTTTCATATCTACACCTAGGATAAGTGTCGTCATCTCCTTGGGAATTTAGAAGTAAGGCTTAGCATGTGTTGTCGTGATCAATAATCTTTGTTTTATATCTACACCTCGGATAGGTGTTGTCACCTCCTTGGGAATTTAGAAGTGAAGATTTTCATTTGATGTTGTTGCCAATAATCTTTCTTTCAACTTACGCCTCAGATAGGTGTCATCATCTCCTTGGAAATCCTGGCCTAAAGATTATCATATAACCAATTCCCTACTCCTAAGTCCTCATGCTTTGCTTCTTGAGAAAATAGGATAGTTTAGCATTTTCCTAGTTGTAGTTAGAGATCTTCAAAATTGGAGAAAATACTTAGCTACAATGTATTAGGTTTTCTTAACCTTGTGCCTCTTCTAGTTGAGTAAAAAAGATAGGATTTAGATCATTGACTTTTTCACACATATCAGCACAAGCGAGAGATTCCCCTCCTAATTTGAAGAGTAGTAGTACACATTGTGCATAGCTTTTCGTTGCCAATCTGCACTCTAGAGGTGCAAATTGTAATGCCAACAAAAGGATTATTTCTCTTTACTATTTTTTTCATTTTTTCATTTTTTTGGGGAATTATGGATTGTTGGAATAAGGTGGAGGGGATAGATGGATGGGGATGGAGGATAATAAGTTTGAATGAAGGTATTGGGAGGATAGTGAATAGGTAGAAGGACTTGAGCATTTTGTTTTTGTAGTGTAGGATTGCATACCCTTGCATTTTCACACTTGTTTGGGCCCACCTTGCTTTGTTTATCCCTATTTATGTCTTAATTGGTCCTATTTTTCATCCATAAGCCTAATGAACTATATATTTTTTTGGCTATCCCGACAAACATCAAATGACAAATGATAATTTAATGATTCTTATGGAGTGTCCCTGATTTCTGGGTCAAGACTAAGATGCCACCTAGGGCGTCTTTGTCCCCCAAAGGTCTTAGGACCCTTATTTCAAGTACATGCCTTAAAGTGGCCCCTTTTTGGAGTCTGTGCCCCTAGTTTCATGCCTTGGGATTAAGACACCACCTAGGGCATCTTAGTCCCCCTTAAGGTATTTTTTGAGATTTAATTTCAAATTCTGGTAGGTTTTAGCCTCCTTTTAATTAATGAATTCATATGTTAGCTTGTTGTGGTATAATTTCGGGATATTAATCATGGATACATATAAATACAAGGTTACTTCTCTCGTATTTTCATAACAAGAAATCTAAGCATATCCAAGCATTCAAGAGCAATTCATCAAGCATTTGGAGCCATCATCAAGATTCAAGCATCATATTAAGGATATTATTGCATCATGTGTGTTTTTGAGCTAACATTTGTGATATAGGGTTTTGATTCAAGTGAGCAATTCAAGTTAAGCATTCAAGCAAGTCAAGATCTAAATTCAATCTAGCTATCTCACACAAGTTTGCAACACCTTATTACAAGGGTTTGGTGAGTTGTAACATTGCATGTTGTTCATTCATCATTTCCCTTTTTTATTCTATTTCATTCCAATGTTTAATTACCAACAAGGGGTTTGACCAAGGCAAACCCTCATTTACTAACAACCAACAAGTTTTTCCTCTCTTGTGCGCTTGTGATTGCATATTTAGGTTGAAGAATTGAAGATCATTTAAAGTGAAAAGTTGCAAAGTCTCATTGCAAAGTTGTCATCTTCACAAAAACTCACCTACAGGCCATATCTAGAAGTTTTAGAACCTGAGATTAGAGAAGAAGGAAGTGCAAACATCAAGCCTTAGGATCACTTTTAGAGATTTCAAAAATTTAGATAAGGACTAAGACAGTAGCAAGGGAATCTTAGTCCTCTAGGTAGAATTTTGCAAAGATTCTTTTGGATCCTTTTTTGACATCCGAAGATTCTACATCTGTCCTGAAAAGCAGCAGTGGGACTAATAAGACAGTAAGGACGTCTTAGTCCTCCATAGCATATTTTGATAACTTCTTTGTATTTCCAGAATCCTTGTCACATTTTCAGACTTCCCAAGTACACATACCCTAACTTGGTGTTGCATAATTTCATCATTTTCATCCATCATTTAGCTTGCATTACTAGGTTTTGTAAGTTAAATGTTAAAGTGTCTTTTCCAAGCTTTTGCTTGGTGGTGAACCCCTCAAAGCTTAAAGAACCCCCTCCTAGGTCTTCCTTGTTGAGAGTTGACTCACCCTTTGGGGTTGATAGTCAATCCAATTAGGGTTCCTAAGACATTAATGAATGACCATTCAAGAAAAGTGGTGTTCTATGACCTAGGTTATAAAGCATCCACTATTTTTCTAGGGTTCAATTTCTATATCAAGGCAAGGGGAGGCCATGAAGGATGGTAGAAACCACATATTTGGAAGGTGCATTTTTCCAAAGTATCATAAAGGATAGGTGGAATATAAAACTTAGATGGTGATTAAAGGGATGTTACAAGGGAGATATGTGGGATAATATGAAGGATAATAAAAGGGGGTGAAGATGGAGGGGTGGTGAAAGGCCATAGGATTTAGGGGAACCAAGATCAGTATTTACATATATCTTTCATTTTTCTAATCGTAGATAGAGATGCATGTTGATGTTTGGGCACACATAAGATTCCACCTTGCAGATTGTTCTCTTGTTGAGCTTTTCATGCAGGGTCGGGTATTCTTCAAGTTGGAAGAATTCTAGGGAAGTGTAAGCTTTGTGGTTGGGCGATAAAGCACTTCAACCATGTTCTCGTCCACCAAAGGAGAAAAGCATCAAAAGGAAACCTTGAATGTTTTCAAGTTACTAGAGGATTATAATGTAACCTTGATGTAAAATTGTAAATTGTATTGACTTTGTGGCCCTATGAGCCAAGTCAACTTGGGTATTGTAATTGACATTGGAAATATATATATATATATATATATATATATATATATATATATATATATATATATATATTATTTATTTTAACTAGACATGTGTTGCTATGATTGAAAATAGCTGCTTAAGTAATGTATTTTTAAAATTAATATTCATAATGTCATTTGCAATAATATATTTAAGTAATAATTAGAATGCGTTATTACACTTTTGTGTGTTGAGTTGGTGTAGTTTTTTTTATTGTAACATGACCCTTTATAATCCACCTTGTTTGGAATGGATTCACATTTCTAATATGAGTAATAGTGGAGGAAATTTCTTTCCTATGTAGGGATGAACATATTCCAAAGAATGCCTTTTGA
Source organism: Sequoia sempervirens (assembly GCA_007258455.2). Taxonomy (NCBI): domain Eukaryota; kingdom Viridiplantae; phylum Streptophyta; class Pinopsida; order Cupressales; family Cupressaceae; genus Sequoia; species Sequoia sempervirens. The sequence goes on from VDFB02281492.1 coordinate 369,314,072, forward strand.
GGAGGTAGATTTGTTACGTTATCATTCTTAATCAGACTCGTAGATACACCAATTGATATTGTGGCATGTAGTTGTTAGTCTTGTTCTTTGAATAAATAAGTGGGATCACCAACGATATCACAGTGCAAGCATGTGATTTCTAGTTCTAAGATGGCAATCCACCTATATAAGTACAATGAGTAAGTATTATGAACATAAATAAATTTTAAATGATCTGTTAAAGAATACTGATTTATATGCAATTAATTGCTAGTTTTTAGGAAATCAACTAAATGTGTTGGCTCAACTTGACTCAAGCAAATAACATGGAAGCTGTATCTTATGAGTAGAAGTATAGATCCATTTTGGATTTCTTTTGAAATTATGTACTAATTATATTTATTTGGAAGTGTAGCTTTTTTTTATGACCTCCATCAAAAAGATTTATTTTCTATCAAGTTATTGATTCGAGGCCATGCCCAAACTTGGTAGTATCTAATACTTGGAGATGTGGCCACAAGTGTAGGTTTCCATCATTTTTCATCTCGATTAAATTTTTAGTCAATGGATACATTCTCATGAGGACATAAATTATTTACATAAAAGGTACATCACATCAACAACTATTATATTGTGAACATGTAATCTATACAATTGTACTTTATGACTATATATATCTAACCAATATTAAAGAGATAATTCTGTTATTTCAAAGAATGTAACCATGAATAATTTTTTTAAAATTTAGTAGTTTTAGATATGCTATAAAAATTAGTTTATGAACAATACCTTTTAATTCATTTTTATGAGCTTTTGCAACAAGATAATGTTTCATGGAAGTTTAACCTATGCATAATTAAAAAGAAGAAAGAAAGGTGTTAAGAAATAGAGGAAAACAAACTAAACAATGTTTTATACAATTTGCAAGTACCACTTAATTTAGTTGGAAAATACATTTACTTTTCTAAACATACGTATAAAAGTGGATTGAAATTAGTGAGTGTAATATGTTTAATTATTATTAAGTTAAAAAAATGTAAGGAATATATGTAAAAGAACAAACAACTATTGATAAGCACCTATATTATTAACTATTGGTGTATGTAAAATAACAATTATAACTTTGACTAGTGGCAACAAGTGTATCTATTTGTAGGTATCCATGTCATTGATTGTTAGAGGATAAGTAATTCAAATGTAATGTGGGAAGTAGCTCGTATGTTGGAAGTATATAAATGGAATCACAACATTTCATATGCAAAATAATATTTACAACTATAATTATTGGTAGATAGTAGATGGTCGAATAGAACTGTACTATTAAATTTCTTTAAATAGTTATAAATATGTGTCATTGATTATTGAAGCACAACTTATAGGATGTGAGACAATAGTATTCTATGCATGTAAAACAAAAAGTGTAAATTTAATTAATAGTAGTGACTCTAATCATTTTTAAACATCTATATCACTAATTGTTGGAGAATAAATAACATAAATATAACATAGGAAGAAACTCTAGAGAACTAATGCCAAATCAAAAGTGTAAAAACAAAGCTGTAATATTTTATTTATGTAAAATAACAATTGAAACTACAACTATTCATAGCTAATAGAGGCCATAATACCACTATAATGTAAGGACAATTACCTCATTCATAGTACTCATTAGCACACATTTCTCATAGAGGAGTGCAAAAAGAAGCCAATTTTTTACATGTTGCATGTAACTCATTTAGTGATACTTAACTTGAAAGTCTTACACATCATGTACATATGAACAAGTTGTTTTTGATTGTTGTAGTAGCTCAAGGTAACATAGTGAAATATTACTCACACAATATTGAATGCTACTTTTAGAAAATCCATTTCAATTGATTGATGGACATGACTTAGTTGGTAGAATGAGGAGGCTATTGCTACTTGGGATCTCAATAGTATTTGTAGGTTGATGAGAATTTATCATTCCTAAATGGAAGGAATTTTATAAAATAGTAATCAATATAATATAATAATTTTGCAATGATTTATAAACTATAATTAACTCTCCCTTTTGAAAAAAACAATTTGCTAGAATTCAAACATGAAATGATGCATATAAATTATATCTAATCTTCCTTAAACTAAAAAATTGTGTCAATATAAATGTATACATTTGTGTATAATTTAATTTGTCTACTTTGTGGAAACAAATTTTATCTAATTATTGTTTAATTGAATTGTTCACATGTGTACCTAATTATTTTTAAAAAGTAAAGAGAACACGTAAATTTGGTTTAAGTTGCATGTCTTCCACATTTGACTTGCAATATGCTCAACATTCATTGTTTGTGTCTTATGTTCAGTAAAACAACTTTAGAGTGTTGAAACATTTGTCGCCTCACGCATGAAAATAAACTTTAACTTGCAACAACCAATATTTTTGTTTAAAAGGTTATAAAAATCTTGTATCGAATTGAAAATCTAGTAGCACTAAAACCTTGATATTTCTACATCTAATTTTTGTTTATTGCAAATAGATTGAAGCAAAAATTATAGATAGATTGATTTTTATTCTATATATATAATGCCATTGATTGTCAAGGTATGGTAAAAAATTTCCATGACACTATGACACTTGTTGGGAAAATTTAAAACTTACTACCTAAAATGATAGCTTAAAATCTCTTGCTCCATAAATATAAATTGTGAACCCTACATGAGATTGTTTCCTAAGAGCATATCTTTCCATGTGATATGAGAGGATAAAGTGAAAAAATTGGCATGCACAAGCAAAAAATAGTGAAAGAGAAATGCTTCTAAAATTTTGCGTAGGAAAAGAATAAGTTGCTCATGCAAGTAATTTGTCTTGCATTTGGTGTAAAATCACTATTCTAAATTTAGAGTGGATTTACACACGTGTAGTTAGCTTGAATTTCAATTCAATTTCTCATTTATTTTTATTTCTTTTTAAAATCTAGCAATAGGAGAGAAAATAAGTTTTGTAAATAGTCTCTGAAAATTTATAAAATCTTTTATATTTTGTTAAAAATTTAAATTGGGAAATCAAAAGGGGATGATAGATGGTTTTTTTAAGATGAAAATGTTGAGTTAATCTGATATTATTTTCACCCCTTAGAAAATTTAGCATCATATTTTTGGATGATGTATTAATTTGTGGAAATGGAGAAGAAGGAACTGCAAATTTTATTTCTAGAAAGAGGAGACTAATTGTATGGTGAACTCTATATGCTCAATAAAAGGGACATTAGTGCATCAAATTGATAATAATAGATTTTAAAAATATTAAAATGGTTTAAGCTTGTAAAACAACTAAAATGTGTAGTTCAACATTTTCATGGTATTATAAAACTTCTTTTCATAATTATCTAATATAGCCTCAACTTTGCAAGAATTACCATTGAAAGCAAACAAATTTGATTCTCTAGAGAGAACAAAAAGTTATTTGAGTGGATGGAGAGATAACATAAACCATTTATCATTTTAAAGAAACAATTAATAGAGATTTTATAATACCCTATTCGACAATCCACATAAATATAATTGATCTCAATGGTGAAAGGAAACTATATGGCAAAATTTTCAATGAATAGACAAATGATTATGAATACAAGAGAAAATCATTAACCTCCTTAATTTACTAGCATATAGATTGGGAGACAACAAAATATTAACACAAATTTAATACTATCTCACCACAATTATCTTAAATAAAAGATCCTGTATGAAATTTACAAAAAAATAATTTACAAGTCACGTCAGTAAAAGTAGAACTTAATTAACTGTCAAAGAGTGTTCACTAGAAGTGCTAAAAATTAGAATACATACATATTGTGACATTTTTATTTATCATGAATTAATAAAATTTCAAGCTACAGGGGTGTGTAGGGAAGGCTAATATATTCATGTCACAAAGCAAGCACAAAAATATTCAAAGAGGAAAAAGGGAAAGATAAGGTAATACAAGAGGAAGAGGGAAATGTGATTCCAAAGCTATCATCTACAAACCAACCATTTGTAAATGGAAACATCTTCTTCAATCATCAAGTTAACAAAATGTAACCATTGTCATATCACATGCACATAAGGTAACTGATTAATTCTTTTACAATTAGTGCAATATTGTGTTAAAATATCTACAAATATAAAATAGTAAACATATTGTTGATATTTATATTCTTCAATGTGTTATCTGTTACAGCTAATTTTATTTATCTCTACATTATTTATTGTATTTATACATAATCTTGGTGATGATCTACAATAAAATGTATAAATGCATTTGCGAGTTATAAAAAAATGCATTCAAATGATACGATTGGCAAGTTGACTGATATGACATTTGATATAGCTTATCGACTAACTCTGCAAAGTATGACTGCTAGTAGTGAATGAGATCTACCAAGACTGATACAATATATTTATTCAAACAATATTTGATATAATTCTTTAAATGACTAGATCAACTTTTAAATGCATTTGCGAGTTATAAAAAAATGCATTCAAATGATACGACTGACAAGTTGACTGATATGACATTTGATATAGCTTATCGACTAACTTTGCAAAGTATGATTACTAGTAGTGAATGAGATCTACCAAGACTGATACACTACATTTATTCAAACAATATTTGATATAATTCTTTAAATGAGTAGACCAACTCTTTTTTTTTTTCTCTTGTAAAGTTTACAATTTTGTGGTGAAGTTTTGTAGTTTTGTAACGTGAGACTTGATTCTAGTGAAAAGCTAATACAATATATAATCTATTGACTAAGTAATGAAATGAAACACAAAATTTAAATTTAAATTTAATCTTGAAATTTACAAATATATTTTTATGAGTTAGTATTTCTCAAAATAATAAAATATTCAATGATTTTTTTATTCAAATAAAGATAAAGTAGAGATAAATAAAAATAAATTAATGTAAAATTATGAGCAAAATTTAATAGAAAAAAATGTCAGATCTATACATTATTATTTCTTATTTCATTAAGACATTCTTACCTAAGTGGGCACAAAACTAGATGGCAATGAGCACGCGTATGCTAATTTTGTCATTACACGAAGAAGACATAACGATGGGCAAAACTTTAACGCTTAATTTTCCCCAACTCAAGGCATCGTCTACAGGCCTGAATTCGACGAAAAACAACAATATACAATCAACCCCTGGAGACAAACCGGTGGAACTTTCAAAGCTACTTCTGATTAGCCGTTTCTTCCTATAATTCACATTTGGACCATTTGTAAATGTGAGTTGCCATATATGTAGCCTTTCTCCTCGTGAAATCCCGCAGAAAACATCAAAATCTTTTTTGGGTTTGCCTTAGACGTCAGATCGGAGCTTTCAGCCATGGGCACCTTCAAATTCCTTGCAGTAGTATGCATCTACCTGCAGGTAACGTCAGTATTTTGGATAACCAACATACCCGCTTGCTCTGCAGAGATCAGGGACTCTAAAATAGATTCAGATTCAAGACCCATGATTTTGTTTGAAAAATTTGGCTTCACCCACCATGGCCATGTACAGATTTTGGTGTCTGACGTTTCTTTCAAGGCCACCCAAGCAGCGCCTGATCTGGACCCCTCTTTGATGGGTTTCTTTTTGTTAACAGACGAGGGCCTAGTGCAGGTCCTCGTTGAATTAGAGCAGGAAACCCATTACTGTGTCCTTCAAAGCCATTTCATCAAGCCGTTGTTTAGCTTCAAGGAGCAAGATGCATCAATGATTTATAATCATTCATATCCGATTTCAGATCCCAATGAATACAGCCTGTTTTTTGCAAATTGTCATCATCAATACCAGGTTTCAATGAATGTGCATACTGAAATGTACAATATGGAGGGTGATGTGAAGGATTTCCTTCCTGCAGGTCAGACCCAGTTGCCCAAACTCTACTTTTGGTTTTTTTTGCTGTACCTTGCTTTTCTTGGAGTTTGGATTTATGTGTGCGTGAAACAGAGGGTCACAGTGCACAGGATACATGTTCTTATGTGTGCACTGCTCTTGTTAAAAGCCCTCAATTTGGTCTGTGAGGCCGAGGACAAGTCATATGTTAAGAAGTATGGGACTGCCCATGGTTGGGACATCGCATTCTATATTTTTGGGTTCTTTAAGGGCATCATGCTTTTTACCTTGATTGTCCTGATTGGGACAGGATGGTCTTTTCTGAAACCCTATCTCCAAGAAAGAGAGAAGAAGGTTCTTATGATTGTGATCCCTTTGCAAGTCTTTGCCAACATTGCTAGCATAGTTATTGACGAGACAGGTCCGTCTACAAAGGATTGGTTTACCTGGCAACAAGTTTTTTTGCTTATTGATATTATTTGCTGCTGTGCAATCATTTTCCCAATAGTTTGGTCGATAAAAACGCTCAGAGAGGCATCCAAGACCGATGGGAAGGCTGCTAAGAATTTGGCGAAACTGACGCTTTTCAGGCAATTCTACATTGTGGTTGTGAGTTACTTATATTTCACCCGAATTGTTGTTTATGCACTCACCACTGTCACAGCTTACAAATACAAATGGGTGAGCAATTGCGCAGAAGAGGCTGTAAGTCTTGCCTTCTACATATTCGTATTCTACAAATTTCAGCCTGTAGACAAGAATCCTTACTTTGTTATTGATGACGAAGAAGAGGAGGCTGTAGCCATGGCCACCCTACGGGATGAAGATTTTGAACTTTAGTTAGAAATGTGAGGAATTTTAACACAATTCACTTACTAGGCAATGGCTGTCAAAAACTCAGTCAAACACTTATTTCCGATTTTGTGTTTGTGTGCATATCAAGCATGCTTAATCTTTTGTCAGGTAAGCAGATTCATGCTGTGCCTCTTTCTCTTGTTTGGAAAGACTTAGACATCTTTTTAATTAAGGCAAACTTTTGTAAATTTATTTTTCTGTGTGGATATGATATATTTTTTATATCTCAATGTTTGATCTGAAAATGCAAGGAATTTGCATGTGCTTCAATTCTAGTCTTTTTATTTTCATTTATTTACTTCTGAACTTCTACATCAATGAATTAAGATTGATGTTTGGATGGAAAAACTGGGTTTGTAGCTCAATTTGAATTTACATAATTGGGTGGGGAATTTTATGTTCATTCATGTCATATGGCGATTCTAAATGTTACTAAAAATATGTCATGTGGTGCTATAGTTGTTACGTGACCTTTTCATGAAAACTCAATTTTATTTTTGCATTCTCCATGTTCATAGGATTCGGTTATTGTCCCTAAACGCTTTCATACTGTGTCTCATCGTATGCTCTCAACTGATATTAATAGTCACCACATATTCCCCAAGAAAACTCAGTTAAATAACTCTATTCCTTTAGCCATAGATAAAATATGCAATCTTAAGTACATAAGAACACTAACTATAAAGAGTAGGAAGCGTATAACATGTAGTGAGTTTTGACTCTAGATAAAAATAGTTTGACTTCTAATGTGTGAATTAGTAAAAAGCACAATACTAAGTTACTTCCATAGAAAGCCAAAATTTTATCATTGTTATGGATCTGGTTTAGTCTCTGCTGAGTTCTGGTGCAGAAGTACGAAAAGGGAGTGACTCAAATTTCTAGAATGAGCATAAAATAGGCAGTAGGGTGCCAAATATAAACAATGTTAGTAGTTCTGGTATGATCCTAGTTTGGGTTTGTGGATTCGGCAAATTTTTTTGGGTGTTGGGTTCGTTCGTACAAAAAAAAAAAAAAAACATATATATGGTTTAAAAGCATGAATTAAGATTAGAATATCACATAACATCATATAAACGACAAAACCACCATAAACTTGAATGTCATTTAGAACATAAATAATAAATATTATAAAATAGTCATCATTCAAACTTCAAGTTCAATATTAAAATAATAATATCAAGTTCGACAATTAGTTTTAATCATTGAATGAATTTTCTAAATCATCAATATCATCATCATCATTGACATTAGATGATGTAAGAACATTAGATGCACCACAAGCAGTGCCGGTGTCGATGCTAGTGCCACTACCACTTGCACTAAAAGTGTGTTGGATTTTAGACTCTTCAAGTGCAATATGTTGGAAGTGGAAGCATCCAAGTTAGTATGCTTTTGTTCTATATCCCACAAGTTTGTGTCCCCTTCCTTGTAGCCATCTTGTTTGTACGCAAGGAGGCACAAATTGAAATCCACATACACTAAGTTCTCCACTCTTTTTGAGTGCGATCTATTGCATTTTACTGAGTGGATGAAAGAATATGTGCTTCAATTTCTTTCAGATGCAGATGAATTAGCAACCTATGAAGACAAAGTAGAGAGATAGAGTTATGCATTAGAACTTTCTTTTTTAAACTATAAATGAAAGTTGAAACTTTAAAGACTAAAAAATAAAAATTTATTAAACTTATGTGCAATAAAACTTTGATTTTAAGGGGTTGGAACTGTTGGTAATGGAAGTACCACCAACTGTGAGCATCCTTCTTAAAATTATCATGAAGAGCCTCAATAAATTGACCTTTTGAGTGTACAAAATCAATGAACTCATCCATGACTGCATCTTGCAAATCAGGATCAAGGAAGAGTCTACGAAATGTTGTCTTGTACCCTTCAGTAGCCTCAAAATATCTATATGGGGTGACCCTTTTTGGCATAGAAAGAATGTTAACACTATAATATTTTGGACTCAATGCAAAGGCAAGAAGATGTAGTGGGGTATGGCAGTTTGTAAGACCAATGTATGGACAGGCTGGGCGCTGGGTTGGGTCACGGGGATACCCACTGAGTTACCAAAAAAAAAAAAAGATGCAATGGGGTAGTCATCATGGTCCATCTTTTTTCAATAATTTTGTACACTTGTTTGAAGAAAATTTCTTTAGGGTCTTGCTGTTTTGCATTTATGATGCATTTCATCTTCTAAATCATTGAGTTGATGCCATCATAGATCTCTCCCAAACAAGGCTTGTCTATGCTAGTATAATGAATCATGCTCAAAATGAACTTAGTAAAACTAAGAAGATACTTCACAACCACCAAGAGTCATCTAGGATCATTTTCTTAATATTTGTTGCTCTCTTAGTGTTGTTTTGCTTGCATATGGACCAATTTTGGCTAATCACCATGCTAGAAAGTGCCTCTTGAACTTTCACAAGTTGTCTCAAGATAATTGTGTTAGAGGCCAAATGGGTATCAACAACCTATTCAAAAATAAAAAATATAATAATTAAAAACAAATTTTAAGAAGAATTAGAATACAATATACACAATCAAATTATGACTTAAGTAGTTAAGTTTATTTATTTATTTTTCAAGTAACTAAAATATAAAATTTTATGCCTTTCAATTGTTGAAAACAATTTAAAAATGCCTTACAACGCATGATGGTTGGCGATGAACATTTGGATGTGTTCAACCTTTGCATTCAACTTTTTGATCCAATCAATCTTATTTCCAATCTTTTGTAGCATAAAATTGAGAGAGTGGACCACACCAGGTCTCCAAAAGATATGTGAATAGCACTCTTCAACCAATAACCCGATGGCTCTACAATTGCATTGTCCATTATGACTTGAACAACATTACAGGGTCACACTTCCTCAATGGCTGTGATGAAAATATCAGCAATGCATTGGCCATCTTTCACTTGTTCTTCACAATCCATAGCTCTAAAAAACATTGCCCCTTTAAGGGACATTGCTATGACATTGATCAAGAGCTGATTTTCGACATCTTTCCATCCACCCCTGTCTTGACCCATGAATCCCCTATGGGCTTTAATGAATCTTCTACAATCTTAACCTCGTTTTCCAATAAGGTTCCATACATTTTTTCATAACCCGAACCCTTGTACCCTTTTGGAGTCTCATTAATTTTTTTCACCATTTTTTGCCAATATGGTGAACAAACAACATTGAAAACCAACCCATTTGCATAATACATCTTGCTATGTGTTGATTGACAATGTTTGGAGTCTCATTTTGAAATGTAGTTTCCAAAAGTCTCTTTGTTCTTTTGTTTGTAGTGGGTTCTTCACTTTTAGGAGTGGCCAATAATGGGTGACTCTCTACCACAACATTGGGATTAAATGGGGGCTTTATTCCTTTTGGTCTTCTTTTTGCCAAGGGATGATTTGCTCTATGGCTTGCTAGTTCATTTGCTTGCTCTTGCTTCATAATATATGCTATCATTTGCTTCGATGACACAAGTACACCATTCTTTTTAGGGCAAATTTCAATACTTTGTCTAGCTATTCCACATAAATGTGTTTTCACCTAACTATACGAACTTGAATATCTAACATCACATCCTTGGAAAATCCAAATAATCCCCCCACCACTTGGAACCGGTTGTACCATATCAACATACTTCCATAGAGAACTCAGATTTGTTTTGAATTTAGGTTGAGCTATGCAGCTAAAACTAGCAGCCATTGTGATTCCTATGGCAAGGAATTTTATAAACAACACATTCAAAACAAATAGAAGTTTAAAAACAAGAATTAGATATACAAAACCTAGCTCTTTTGATACATCATATAATAAGGAAAAAAATAGAAAAAAAAAACAAAGAGTTTGTTTCATGTTTGTAAAACAAAAATGGACGAAAAAAAAAAACTTACCTCTTTGTAAAGATAATCTTCTATGATCTTCTTGGCAGCCAATCGACATTTGTAAATACGAAGGAATGACAATGCAATCACAAAGATCAATCATTAAGTCCCTTTGTTAATTCAACAAGCAAAAATGAATGTTCAGCCTCTTGGAATGATATTTGATTTTTGCAATAGAAGTGAGCTAAAATGAACTTGTTTTGGTGTTTGATCTGTTTTAGAAGTGACTTTTAGATTTTAAAATCTATTTTAGGATGCATAGATCAAAGTCAAAGATTAAAAAAAAATAAAAATAGTGTAGAGGACAGAAGGGTTCGTCCGGGTTCCCTTGGATTCGTCTCGGGTTCGTGTGGTTTCATCCCAGACAAACCCAACCTAAAAATTGTAGATTTTGTCCGAATCCACAGGTGGACGGGGCCAGATCATGGATCCGGTTTGAACTGGATCCATATCTAGCTGGTCTGCAGGCAAACCGAATCCATGATCTGTGCCGGTCTGCCTGCAGATCGGGTTTCTATTGAACGTAGAGCGGGCCAGCCTATAGGTGGATCCAGTAACATAGAATATAAATAGTAAATACGACTGCCACACTGTATTCTTATTCTTTAATGGGCACCTATATTCAGCCAGCTGGTTTGGTGACAATGCTAGGAGATTAGCTTGTAATTTAGTAGTATAAGACTCAAATTTCTCCTTTCACATTTTCTTGAATTCTCAAATTCAACAAGTTTTTTGAACAGTATTTTGTGGTTTCTTGGTCCATTTTTCAGGTTTCTTCATGAATATGTTGCTTGTTTTTCCCATTAACATTTGTTATAGACCACTTTAAAGAACAGTAGATCAATATGAGAGCTAATTTGATACCTAAATTGGCAGTTTTTTCAACATAAACTTACCTGTTCAGAAAATTTATTTATCTTGCTAAAGTCTGATTCTTGAGCAATGACTGCATATTTTTTGTGTTGTCATGATATTGGACTCAAAATAATGCCAAAGCATAGAATTATTATGAGCATTAACTGATCTGAAATCATAATAAGCATATTTGGAGTGCTTTGTATTAAAGCAATTGGAGTACTAGGTTTTGAAGCGTTTATGGACCTTTCTTTACAATTACAATGATAAGATTAAGGTGCTTGAGTGTGGGGTGTAGATATGCAGCACCCTATGTTCATCAAAACTTGGGCATGTGGGTGCAGTTGTACGGGGTATGCTGGGTGTGAAGTTGATCCCCTAAAACATGGGTACATTGTAGATATTAAAACTGAAACATAAGATCATTGTAAAACTTAAAAATCAGGTGTCATATTCTATATATTAATGCATTGATGTATTTAATTAGTTTGTTCTGTATGCATCAACACACTTCAAAGTCCTCTGGGGACCGCATTGAAATCATTAAATCTCAAGAGTATCAGTTGAAAATGCACTGCACATGTAATGATAATCTGTAATGTAATGTAAACAGCACTATGCATAGAGCTTTTAATTTTTTTTTTTTTTTATTCAAGGGGTAAACGCTTTTGACCGGAGCTATGAACCGGATTCAACCATTCAACAATACCACCCCAACGGGGTTTGAACCTTGGTGGCAAGAACAACAATGCCACCTATAAACCATCACACCATGCCAATATCGGCATAGAGCTTTTAATTTTAACAAATTATACTTTTGACATTTCTTTTGAACTTATAAGTTTTTTGTAATGATAAAAATTAAAAAATCAGGTGTCATATTTTATAAATTAATGTTGATATATGTAATTAATTTGTTCTTTATGTATCAACACACTTCAAAGTATTCTAAGGACAGCACTTTGAAATCGTTTTAAATCTCAACAGTGTCAGTTGAAAATGCACTGCACTTGTAATGATCAGCGTAATGTAAACAGTACTATGCATAGAGCTTTTAAATTTTAACAAAATATACATTTTCACATTTCTTTTGACCTTCTCAGTTTTTTGTAATGATTTTTGAATGAGGACATATTAGACCTGGTTTACATACCGGGTGCATCAGAGGTGCAGATATGGGTATGTTTAGCATCTCAGATCCATGTTTTGGGTACATGTGCATCTTGTGTATCACAGTTGAGAACGTGCACTCTGACAATCCTTTGTAGTGCCATGGCAGTCATCATATACAGTTGTTAAGATACTAGCTGCTTTCTTCAAGGATGATACACTATGCGTTTAGGTGACTATTGGTAGCTTAAGAGTCAAATAGACTGAATGTATAGGATCAAAAGAGGCAGAAAATTTGGAAAATTCAGATTAAGGAGGAAAAGAGATAGATGAGAAACCTAGAGATAAAAGTTTCTCAGAAGAAGTTGGGGAAGGATGGCAAGAAGAAGCAGAATGTGGATGAAACAGTCAAAGAAAATGAGATAAAGAATGTAGAAGGGATTTCTGGTGACCGGAAAGAACCAAATACAAATGCTGGATAGAATTATAATGTAGAATCAAGATTACCAAAGAAGGAAGACAATCCATAGTTGGTATAAAACAGAAATATCGACCTATGAAAATGTCAGACCCTGCTGTTGGAACTTTGGCAGTAATAAAGGAGTGGTAGCAGAGTAATACACAAATTATTGTTTGGCCACTCTCATTTTACTAAATCGGGCAATTATTTTTGGGATAGTGCTCGAGTTCAGTTCCTAAAGGTCTCTGATAAGCTTCAAAAGATTGAGATAGTGGTAGATTAGATTGTGTAGGATGTTCTTAAAGAAATATCAATTTAATAATTTATTGATAGATCATAGATTGTTCTGGAACGAAGGAGCATCACTTAAGGAGGTAATGAGTACCTTATTGAGATTGGTCAGAGATTCAGAGGCCATTAAAGAAACATTTATACGCCAGCTACATGATTAGAAACAAAAATACAGAGTCCATAATAAAAATCAGTTTGACAATATTTCTGGATTGGACTATGTAATATTTTTTATCATCAATGTTTTGGATCATACTCCATGATCCATCATCAGGATGAGATAATCAGAGAAGAGAAAATGATGAATCGTGGAGTATGATCTGAAATGTTGATAAAAAATATCAAATAGTCAAATACAGAATTATAGCCAAACTGAAAAATACAGAGACCCTGTTTCAGGAAATGTCTATCATTCTTGGGATGGTAAAGACAGAAACATTTAAATGGCTGGAGAGGATGTATTGGGATTATTAAGACAAGCATATTATTGGAGTTGAGACTTATGATCAAGTGGTCAATAACACACAATCATTAGAAGGGTATACCTGAGGATGTAATCCTCTGAAAGCAGACCGCTTTGCAAACAAGAAAGTTATGAAGGCATTAGTAAATCATATAAAAACTGATTTTAGTTTTAAATTCGAAAGCTGTCTTGATTAATAGATTTAAAGAACTTGGAGAATTGGTATATCCAAGGCTCAAGGATTTGACAAAAGTATGGTTTGAGGTGTAAAGCAGGGATCACAAAATTGGAAGTGCATAGTATATTATAACGTGAAGAAGCAATTGCTGCTGCCTCTTATGTAAAAAGTTTGTATAACTTCTAAGATGAGATTTTTAAGGAACCTTAGAATTAGGATGATATGAAGACAAAGATGGAGCATGGCTATAATGTATGATAATTTGTTGGATTCTATAGCCTATAATAATTTGTTTGATTCTGCTACTAGATATTAAGGTACAGGGGATGTCTAAGGATAATGTTGCACATTTTGAGATTCTGATTTGTTGGTGGGAAAAATAATGGAAGTGAGGGAATCAATCTGGAACAATGTTAAGGTCAGTTTCTCCTTCGGCAGCAGAGAATTGGAACCTGCCGGCCAGTACAATATTGAAGACCCATTCTGGGTACAGGAGGGATTTATTTATTCTGTTTCTTTTGGAGGAGGCAAGAATTTTAAGTCTTTGGGAATTTTGGATGTTGATTTATCCATTAAATATGGATAACTGTAAATTTACATTTGTGTTCTAAAAAAAAGCAACGCCATCATCTGAGATTAGTATAGTGCTTGCACCAATATCAGAAGACTATAATCTCTCGGGTGACATTGTAAATGAGTTGTGACCTTGTAAGCCTATAAATATAAGAGCTGATTGGCAACATATGATGCTAAGTCAATTGAGGAGGCAAGACAAGACAAACATAGTATTGAAGTTTAGCTTTGTATTAGTGTATTCATGTTGTAGTCTCATATTTTATTGTGTGCTTGCAATTCTGTGATATGTTATACTGAATTATGCAGTAAGTAGCAGAATATATGATAGAAGAGTTAACCAACATAATGTTATAATCTAGGAATAATAAATAATATAATATATAGTATATACAATTAATTAAGAATAACTACTAAAATAATAATAAACATCGGTAAGATAGTCTAGATGAATTGACATATCCTTTTTGAGATCAAATCCTTTGGTTGGAAGGAGAGTTGATTGAGTACGCTTCCAATGAACATTTAGTTGAGCAGCACTGTGATAGAACTCATGTTTAGTACTGAGTATGGATAACCTGCAATTTTTTTGGTCTACTCATTGTGTTGTTCTATGGTCTTGTCAAAATTTCCTCATATCTTGGACTGCTTTGAGGTTTGTCTTTGGCTATATTAAGATTTGTCACCTCTTCATTAGCTATAGCTTCCTTCTGGATATTTATAAACAATATTTTTATGCCTATCTGTTCAAGGATGATAATTGGTACTTGGGGTCAGGTTGGTTTCAAATCAACCGTCAACACCAGAAAGTCGGTCATGAATGATTGATTTCAGTCACCAACAACATTCTGTGAAAATCCATGTAATCCCTGCAAAGCTTCACTACTGACAATTCACATGAAGCCGAAAATCCTTCCATATTTTCTTTTACTCTTCCAAACTAAACTCTATTTCTTATGTTGTAATAGTTATGAAAAAAGTTAATGTGGTTAGTAATAGGTGAAGAATGATCTTCTGATACTTTTATAAATGTAGAATTGGGTGCAAAAGATATGCAATTCTTATAAAAAAATAGATCACTTGAAAAATATACCATCTGTCCTCTTGAATCCTTTCTGATTCTTGCTGAATGGCACCTACACTTGTGCCTCCCATTTAGTTAGAAACATTTACATGCATTGGGTTGACCCCACTAACTAGGTAGACATGTAATCCCTGCAAACTGCAAAGCTTTCACTATTGACAATTTACATGAAGCCAAAAAATCCTCCCATATTTTCTTTTATCGGCTTCCAAACTAAACTTTATTTCTTATGTTGTAATAGTTCTGAAAATAGTTAATGTGGTTAGCAACAGGTGAAGAATGATCTTCTGATACCTATATAAATTTAGAATTGGGTGCAAAATATATGCAATTCTAATAAAAAATTAGGTCACTTGAAAATATATCTGTCCTCTTGAATCCTTTCTGATTCTTGCTGAATGGCACCTACACTTGTGCCTCCCATTTAGTTAGAAATGTTTACATGCTTTGGGTTAATCCCACTAGCTAGGTAGACACTTATATTACTACGCTTTTGCCTTGGTTTTTAAGCTTCTTTTTGGTTGTGTTGAGCGTATATCCGCATCTAACTGACTTACTTTGGTTATCTGCTAACATTAATATAAATTATCCTTTTTTTTTTCTTGTTTTTCTTATAAGTGTTAATTTAGTTGGGCATTTGTCTGAGTCATTGCAATTGTGATAATTTTCTTTTCCATGTGGTAGTTAAAGCAGTTTTATGTTAGTACAGTTTTAGGTCAATTAGTTGAATGTTTCTGTTGATTAAATCATAGTTGAAAAACTCGCCAATTGCAAAAACTTGCCAAGCCCGGAAAATACGGTATGGAAAAAACTTGGCAAAAACTCGGAAAAAACTCGACAAAAAACTCGGCAACTTAAAAAATTGCTTAAACTTCATTAAAAATGCATTTTTTTTGCAAAATTCAATGATAAGATGCATCCAATGAGTCAATAAAATGAGTACATAGAAGAAACAAGCTGAGTCTTGTTATATTTGATTGATTTGAAAGAAAATTAGATACAAAATTGCATTCTCATGTGGAATGCTCAATACGCTGATACTAATAGTCTGAAACAAAATGAAAATAGCAAATTGTTTTTGTAAAACTAAAGGTAAATAGTGGAGAGTACCTAGAAAATTAAATGAATTCAATGGGAGTTTGAGGGCAATGCCCCCAATGGGGTCAAGGGGCAGCGCCCCTAGTGGGGTTGAGGGGTAGCGCTCCTCGTGGGGGTTTGGGGGCAGTGCCCCCAATGGGGTCAAGGGGCAACGCCCCTTGTGGGGGTTTGGGGGTAGCGTCCCCAGCAGGGTCGAGGGGTAGTGCCCTGGGCGTGCTCTTGTGGGGGCAGCACCCCTAGTGGGATCAAGGGGCAACGCCCCTTGCGGGTCTGGGGGCAGCGCCCCTAGCGGGGTTGAGGGGTAGTGCCCCTCAGGGGGTCCTAGGGCAGCGCCTTGGGCGTGCTCCCTGTTGCGATACAGGGCGGGGTCAAGGGGTGGAGCCCTTGCCACCAAGCGCAAACTAAGACCTCCAAAATCACATAATCCTTCATGGTGTACATCATTTTGCATTAACAATAAAACCCAAATCAAGACCATCAAAACCACACAAACCTTCATGGAACACATCATTTTAGTGTTTTTTCTAAAGCAGAGCACGCAAATGAATGAAAAAAATAACCCAAAAAGCCTTTTTAGCTGGCTGCCTGGGCATTTTCCAGATCGTGCGAGTTTTTTTCAAAAACTCTTCGTACTTTATGGAAAAACTTGCCAAAAGTATGGTGAGTTTTTCCAGAAAGTACAGTGAGTTTTGTTGGCGTACAATTGCTTGGGAAACTTGCTAGCCAAAAAAACTCGAGAGTTTTTTTTAACTCACCGAATTTTTGGCGAGTGTTGCAACTATGGATTATAAATCACCTGAAAAAATGAACCAGCTGTCCTCTTGAATCCCTTATGGTTCTTGCTGCATAACATCAACACTTGCACTCCCAGTTAGTTAACTTTTTTGCGCTTTGGGTTCACCCCATTAGTTTGGTAGAAACTTCTATTACTGTGTCTTTACCTTAGTTTTTTAGCTTCTTTTTAGCTTTTTAGCTTCTTTTTAGCTTTGTTGGGTGTATTTTTTAGCTCTACTGCCTGACTTAGTTCGGTTACCTATGGGCATTAATACAATTTGTTTATATTTTTTCTGATATTTCTTATATCAAAAGAAAATGTGCTTAAGCAAGTTGGTATTTGTCTGGGTTGTTGCAATTTTGATAATTTTCTTTTTCTTGAGCTAGTTAAACTAGATTTATGTTTGTCAGTTGTACTCTTTCTGTTATTTAATGGACTTCTATAGGTCAATTAGTTGTTAGTGCTGGTTAACTGAATCCTTGTCAGTCCATTGACTATTTTTGTTGGTAAATAGAATTCCAATTAAAAATCAAATCACAAATGCAGAAAGGGGATAAGTTCTAAAGAAGAAAACAACTACAAATAGGCCTCTAGGCCTTAGAAATGTTATATGTTGGGAAGCTACGTTGCACGAAACACCTCCTACTTATCATTTCTCTCTTGAATATTTCTGGTTCTGAAACAGATGCCCATCCTTGGGGGAATTGTTTCCAAAATGTGGGAAATGGGGTGGGCTGTTCCTGAAAGGGCTTAGAAATGACACTTGCATTTCTGGACCACAATGAAATACCCCTACATTGCTGATTTTATATGCATGCCGATTTCATTAATTAGCAATATGCTCTTGTCAATACAGCCAACGGAATCATTCTTGCATTTGTTTTCTTCTGCTTGGCCTGTATTAGTGTTTAGTGTTGCTTCTTTTGTAAATATATTTAAGCTTGCTCAGAATCAACTAAAAATAACTTAGTCTAGACCAATTTAAGCAAAAATTTTAGTAAGGGTTGAAAGGGTCAGAAAAATGCCAATCCTATGGTCTGAAAGATCCATGAAATTTTTAAACCTTTGGTAAGAGTTCACTGCTCTCCATCTTGAGGGTTAGTACCTGAAAACAGCAAACTGATGGTTCTGTAGTGTTCAAAAGTGGTCTACATTAATTAGATCTTCTGGGTTTAATCCTATAATAAAGTTGTCCACAGAAAAAACAGATTTGCATGGATATCAGATTTCGTGCACATTCAAGAGTGGTTCAAAGGTGAACATCAGAAACAAAGTGCACTTTCATCTGCATGCATGTTCCTGAAGTGCCAGTGAAGCTCTGATCTGCAAAAAATTCGGCGCTTGCCAAAAGGTATGTGAATTCCAAAAGGAGTAAAATACTAAACTTCATGTCAACTATTAAAGATACAAAATGCCTGTCTTATAGCCCTTTATTAGAATATATGACAGTTTAGGAAGTCATGGCGAGCTTCTAATTCTCTGCATTCTTGCACAGGGTATAAAGGTTGCACATTTCTGTATAGTTGAATTGGATTTTTAAAATTTAAAAGTTTCCTTTCAACAATTCTGTTGAAAACAGGTTTCCTCGATTAATTGAAATACTGTGCTAAATCTGTATGCAAATTATATGTAAAAAATAAGTTGAAAATAGAGAAGATAGAAGTATTAGAATGCTGTTTGGAAACACTGTTTCATTTAGAATATTCTGGTTGCTATATGTCTGAAGACATACAAAACCTTGCTAGATGTAGATTTGGGTGCAAATGTCGTCCAGGGTTACATCTATGGTTCATGTTCAATGTCTTTCATGCCCTCCAACTCTCATACCCTTCCTAAGTATATATAATAGATCTTATAAGTCTTACGTTGGGGTCCCATGAGGACTTCAGAATCTATTTTCAAGAAGCAGTGGATCTCATGAAGTTAAAAAAAAAATGCTACAAGATTAATTGGAATCTTACCCTGAATTACAGCAGCCCTTACTTTTTAGGGCTGCAGATTTGAACCGGTGAAAATAATATTTATTTATTTATTCTAATCTCTATATTTCATGAGACCACCAGCTTCTTTAAGTTTCAGAGCTTAAATTTTAAGCTGAACTGCACTACTAAATTAATGGGACCGCCAGTTTTAAAATATTCCTAAAAATCTCAACAGTACCCACTGAAATTTAGGAAGCCCCATCCATGGGACCCAGCCTTGGGGAAAAGCTTCCTTCCAGGATAAGTCGACATTGAGTTTTCACGAGTTGCTATTTTCGATGTGCAAATGAAATGCAAGCCCGAAGGACAGCTACAGTGAAGAGAATAACTGCTAGGACGACATATTTTAAAGCTGGTTTAAGTGTGGAAAATGCCTTTAAGGTTGCAAAGCCAACAGGGGCAGTTATATTGGGCACGTTGGCCTATTTTGTGTTGCACTATGCTTTTACATGGTAACTTCAGAGAAACATAGGGTGCTATATGTTGTGACCTAATTCACACCTCGCCCCATTGCAAATGGGGACCCTTGTTGTTTGCCTTTTGGGGTTTTGCTTTCGCGTGCCTTGTTTTGTCTGCTCTTCGTTTGGGGGTTTTGAGTCTGCATTTTGAACGGTCACCCGAGTCGAGTCGATGAATTTTAGCCTGGATCATTGAATAAACGCCACCATCGTGCTTAGAAGGCCTGGGAGACGAAGATTGACTATTGTTTCAGTCAAATCCGACACCTCCTACCTGTTAGGGTTTCTCACCCCGGGCCCCCTATTTTTTAGGACCTACTTTTTTGGCACTTTTGGGCAATTCTGGGATCCCTATTTTTTAGGGTCTATTTTTGGAAAATTGCTATTTTTGGAAAATTTCTATTTTTAGAAAGTTTCTATTTTTAGAAGGGTCACGAGTTTCAAAAATCCACTCAGAAGTTCGAAAAGATGAACGAAACTCTCAGAAAATCGGTTCGAAGTTTTTTTTGAAATTTTGGGTAAAATCTGGAAAATCACATAAAAAGTTCAAAAAAATCTGGAAAATTTGTTCAAAATTGGTGAGAAATTCTGGAAAATCACAGAGAAATCTGGTAAAGAGCACAGAAAATGGTGAATGAGATGATGAATTCATCAATAAATTGGTAAAAATTTAGGAAATCCGTCAAGAAATCTGAACATTCATGTAAAAATCTGGGCGATTCATGGGAAAATCTGAACAATCATGGAGAAAACTGAGATGTACACCTTCAGCTCACAAGATCATGGTGAAGTACAGAGGAAGTCAATGGTGAAGGCTTCAGCCTTAGTCAAGTATCAATGGCATAAAAATCTGAGCAATGGCCAAATAATCAATGAAGTCCGCCCTTGAGATAAATGTCAAATGGCTAACCAAAGGTCAAAGTCCGCCCAGCTAAGATGGTGAATGGCAATCAACATGGTGAAGTCCGCCTTGAGTATTATGCAAATGGTTAACCAAAGGCCAAAGTCCGCCCCTGTCAAAGCATCAAATGGTCAGACCAACAGCCAAGTCTGCCCTATGTATGGCAAGAAAGAGGTCAAAGTCCGCCCTAAGCAGAAGCATCCAATGGCAACAAAACGTGGAAAGTCCGCCCAAGGCAAAGGAGAAATTTGGCT
Organism: Sequoia sempervirens; assembly: GCA_007258455.2. Taxonomy (NCBI): domain Eukaryota; kingdom Viridiplantae; phylum Streptophyta; class Pinopsida; order Cupressales; family Cupressaceae; genus Sequoia; species Sequoia sempervirens. The sequence goes on from VDFB02281492.1 coordinate 369,335,128, forward strand.
AAGGCATGGACAAAGCCAAAGTTAAAGTGGCCAAAGAGATGCTAAAGTCCGCCCCTTGGAAGAAGAATTTGTCTAAGCCAAAGAGTGAAATGGTCAACAAAAAGCTAAAGTCCGCCTTAGGCATAAAAGGAATTGCAAAGAAAAGATCAAAGTCCGCCCAAGGTAAAAGAGAAAAATGGCTAAGGCATAGCCAAGGGAGAATGAAATGGCAAGAGAAAAGCCAAAGTCCGCCATGTTAAGGAGAGTTAAAATTTGAAATTTTTGCCTAAGTATAAACCTTTGGAAAGTGTTAAATACGTCCAAACACCAAAAATGGCTAAGGCATAGCCAAGGGAGAATGAAATGGCAAGAGAAAAGCCAAAGTCCGCCATGTTAAGGAGAGTTAAAATTTGAAATTTTTGCCTAAGTATAAACCTTTGGAAAGTGTTAAATACGTCCAAACACCAAAGTGTCTAGAAAGATGAATAATTTTGGACAAATAAAATTAGACATGGCTAAATGAATTGTGAAAAAATGGAGCAAATGGCTAAATAAAATCGGACATGAGGCAATTTTTGGACAAAAAAATATTGGACATGGCTAAGAAAAACTTGGACATGGCTAGAGAAAAGTCGGACGAGAAATATTTATGGCCAAATAAAATTGGACATGGCCAAGTAATTTTGGAAAATGATAAAAAAAATCATGGCCAAACCAAATTGGATGATGAAGATTTTGGCAAGAAAGTTAAAAAAAATAAAAATGGAAATTCATCTAAGGCATTGCCAGAGAAAATTTCGAAAATCAAATGGCCAAGGACAAAAATAATTTGCCAATAAAACGAACGGGTTGGAATGGACACATAAAATAATTGTTTTAATTATTTTAATCATTTATTTTCCAACACCAAAAAGAGATAAGTCTTGAAAATTTCGAAATTGGAAAGAGAGAAAAAGAGTTTTGTTGGACTGTGAATGAAATTAGAAACTTTCCCGGACGAGATTATTAAGGATAGAACTTGCCATCCTGAAGCAAAGTGAAAGATGAGTTCGAACTTGATTCAAAGGAAACATTGCAAATTTGCTAAAATGATCGACCCTCTCACTTCTATAAGTGATTTCGTTTTTCATTTGTGCAATCACTCGATTTTAAGAAGAAAAGTGGTGAGATGAGAGGAGAATTGTTTAAGGCAAAAGGTTGAAGAAATTCGCAGCAAAGTGAAGGAAATATTCTGTTATCAGCTTGCATTGCGATCGTGATCACGTCTCCAAGAAGTCACAAGGCAGATTTGTTTTGTCCATTTCATGAAGCTTCACCATTTATTTTCTTTCCAGCTTGTTATTTTTCGTGAAGTCTAATTTGATTACCAACTGGAATGTTCTTTCAAACTGATTTTAATGTCGAATTCTTATTATTTCCTTCTTCCTTTTCTTGCAGATCTATTTTTCGAACCAGTCAAGATGAAGTTTGCAAGCAAAGGTGTCCAAACACAATAAAAAATCAAGTCCAAGTGGGAGCACGTCGTGGACACAGATCTTGGCCACGTTGATCTTGAAGACTTCCGGAAGAGAATGTACGGGACTGACGGACGTCTGCCTACACCAATCGCCATGAGGATGATGCGCAATGGAATCGTCCACGCAGCTGGATTTCCATCAGCAAAAGAATGTCCTGAGCTGATGGCAGAATGCGCATTACACTACAACGCACAAGACAGACAAATAGAAGCTCCTGACGAAAGAGTCCTTGCTTACTTGTCCAAGCCAGCAATCCAGGAAACTTTTGGCATTCCAGTGTACAACTGAACATCCTATCGCACCAAGCAAGATGCACTCAAACTTTATCTAAGTCAGAAGGATCTCTGTGCATCCAACATAAACAAGAATTGGTTATTAAAACCAAAGCCTACTGCAAGCAAGATGCCGAAAAAATTGATCAGAACCCACTTCAAAGAGGAATATGGTGATATTGTTCTGCTACTTAACAGAATAGTAGGCAGTGCCCACGGTGCTCCTTTCGAAGATTGGATGTACTATTTTATTGATGAGATAATCACTGGAGTCAAGATGTTCAATTGGTCCAGGATGATTAGTGACAGCTTGCACGAGCAATTGGTCAACTTCGAGCTGACCAAAATTTTTCACATGAGCTCATATATTGTATATTCACTTGCAAGATACTATAAGTATCTTGGTTTGACATGCAAAGGCGTGGTCGGCAACGGCGAGGGGAAATTCAAAGTCTACAACTGCTATCCACAGCTGCAGCTGAAAGAGAAGTCTCATTTTCGGAGAGCTCATGACGCATTTTTGATGTATATCACCCGGCTTCTTCAAGGCGTAACGCACCAAAGACTCTCGCATGAAGCCAAGAGCCTAATCAGTCGGTATGGATTCTGGTTCATTCAGTATCCTAAATTCACTTATATCAGAATCCAAGGATTTTCCGGAAATCCTTATAGGCTGCCTGTCTATCCGACTAATAAGATGGTATTGTTGGAAGTGCTAAGGCAACTAGAAACATATCAGAACATCCAAAGGCTTAAGCAGAAAGCTGCTGTCACCTTCCCCTTTTTCATCGGCAACATGGAGGAGTCATGCTCGACAGCACAAGCAGCAGAGGTTGCTCGACTGGAGATTCAGCAATATCCATTCATCTCATACAAATCCAGGAACAACTTTGACCCGCTCCATCACATCAAAACAGTGGACGGAGAAAGATACAAACATCGAGTTGACCTAGAGGACTTTTGGGCCAACGCAGCAGATGAATATGATGTAAGGAGAAGGTTATGGTCAAGGTTGCCATTAAGCATGATAAGGACGACAGAGCTCTTCAAAATACCTGACCAACTGGAAGATGATGGAATATATGTGCAGCCAGGCTTCAAGGAAAATGAGCCGCTTCCACCGATAAAATGGTTCGAGCCTGAGATGGGTGATCTAGCCACTTTGATGCGCCCTGTTTTCAAGTACTCTCAGTGGTGGATAGATCGGCAGGTGGAGGTCCTAAAACAGAGAAATGTGCTATTTACCTATGAGTTGATGGGTGATACCGAGTCATGTTCTTCAAACGCCGGTGCATCTCGTGGAGATGGACCAATAGATGCTGCCAACTCAAAGAAGAGGAAGGAAGCCGATAAAACTGCAAGACAAGACAAGGGTAAAGAGATGGATGAAGGCCCTTCTCGAAAGAGGCACAAGTCCAAACCTCTTCAGTCGGCCACTTCCCGGAACATAGAAGAAATGCTTGCCTTGGATAGAGAATCTTTGGAGAATGCCAGGATCCCTTCTCCAGTTGAAAATATAGAGCCAATCCAAGTAGAAGAGGATGATCAACCCTCTCCAGCAAGCACAAAAATCTTAGGATCGGATAACGACACAGACATCGAGGATGGAGAATTCGAGGAAGGAATGATTTCCGCCCTCAAAGGCATTCAAGAGGACCCATCCGTCCAGGAAATCCAGGATATGCAGCTGGTCCAAGAAATTCAAAGTATGCCAGAAATTCAGGAAGAACAGGAAGTACAAGACATGCAGGACGTCCAAAATCAAGAGGACGTAATTGAGCAGCCAACAGTTCCAGAATGGCTGAGGGAAATATTGAAAAGAAAAGCGCCAGTAGAAGTTCCTGAGGAGGACAATGACATAGATTTTCTGGCCAGATTAGAGCAAACTGCCCCAAGGAAAAAGGCCAAGAAATTCTCAACCATCCAGAGAGATGAAGCTGGAAATCGCACGGTGCAAATTGCAGTGCCTACAGCCGACAAGTTTCAAGACGAGATTGCTCCTGAGGAATATGCTATCACGACCATCGACATGGGTCCGGCAACAAAAGAGCAGGAAGTCGAAGACTTGGATAATTCCGTGGCCACCATCAAGGCCAGATTAGAAAAGGAAGTTGCCAAGAAAAAAGAGTACAAGAAAGAAATTCAACGCCTAAAAGACTACATCCAACACCTGACCAAGCCACTAAACGAAGGTGAACAAGTGGCGCCTTTACCTCCAACTGCTTCACAGGAACCAGGTGCAAACTTTGAAGAAGAGTTGACAACAGCGAAGGAGGCTAAAGACTGGATGATTGGAAGGAAAGAAGAGGCGTTGATATTTGCAGAAAAGTTGGCGCAAGTGAATGAACAGGCTTCCTTCATGCTTTCACGAGTTGCAGATCTTGCGGAGTCATGGAGTAGTCTTGAGGATATTCAGAGCAGGATCATCCCATGCATCCGGGAACTGAAGGGCATCTCAAAGCAAAGGTTGATTGAGGACAAGGTTATTGAAGCTGGAGCAGCTTATGACTTCAACGGATGGTACTATGCTTTGATCTCAAGGAGAGGAGTTCTTGAAAAGGTGAAGCAGGATGGTGGTAGAGTTGAAGAACAAGTAAAAGAAATTCAAAGTAAAATCTATGAGATGGCTGCAGATATGCTAGACAAGGAGATTGTCCGAAGGAAACACTTGCGGCCGAGGATTCTGAAGGAGCAAGTACAGAAAGTTTTCTCCACCACCGGGCCAATTATGAAAGAAGGTTTCACCAAAGTGTTCGACTTCTTGGCCATCAGAAGTTCTTTCTTGCTGCAGGAGCCGGCATGGGCGACTATGTTTGCAGAATGTGCCGAGAACTTGGATTTGTTGGAGTACAACATCGACGTGCTGCCCGACATCGCCATGGAGGAGGTTGACCTGATAGTGTCTAGGTTCGCCGAACGTGAGGCTGCACAAGTGGATAAGGATGCCACTTCAGTTGTCTAGTGTTCTCTTCAGTTAACTGATTGTGGTTTTGGAAACCCTAATTAGGGTTTAGTTTCATTTAATCTTGGCCATTGATCTTGGATCAATCTCGGCCGTTCTTTGTAATTCCAAAAACTATATAAACCCCCCCCTCACTCTCTCATTTCTCATAATTAGATGAGAATTAGAAGATTAGAAGGTAGAGATATAGAGATTAGAGATTAAGAGTTAGAGCAGATTTGAGATAGTTAGAAATAAAAAGAGAGTTCTTATGAGATTGTTGTGAAAAAGCTACTTTGATAATGAAGTTCAAATGCATGAGGTGCTTTGAGTACTTGATTGTTGAATAGTTGCATGGTCGCATATTTTCTTTCTCGCTTAGCATATTTGAATTAAAATGTATGTTAGAAGAATGATTGATTGATAACGGAGATTAGTGAAACCGAGCTCATACTTTCTTTGGGTGGATGATTTCACTCAATGTGCAAAGTTAGACTGAGCTTTACTGTGGATGCTTAACTTCTGTTTTAATAATTGTTGTTCGATCTGATGGCAATTATTTATCACGTGAAAATCACAAGCACATTCCTAGAAGATTGCACTTGCTTTGCGTAGTTGTCGTTGAACGTGGCGAAACAGAGTATGGTTTATTTGGTTTCATTTAATCCTCGTCTTCTCTTGAGTTCTTAGGAGTAGCATAGAGTCCCTAAACCCTAAATCTTTTTTCATTTTTTTTATAAAATCAAAAAACCCAAAATGGTACTGCGTTTATGTCTCCACTTCTTCGAATAACTTGCAAAATCTTACTTGTGCCCACAACAAATCACATCCATACCACAGAGCCTATCCGCGTTCATCTTAAACATTGGAATTACCCTATGACCTCACTTGCAATCTTAGCATAGGAAGTAGTTTTTCAAGAGAGAATAGAGCGTCTGTGACACTTTGTTCTAAAATGTTTTGTGTGTCATAAAACACGCACCAACACTATATAACAATAGACTAGAGTTCTACTAAAAAAATTGAAAAAGGACCAGCATCTTTTGGATATCTAAAATAAAAAAATAAAATTAAAGGTTATGTTTTAGGTCACTATTAAGTGAGACATCAATTTGGTATTTGAGATTCACTATGTGGAAATGATAAGGATTTCATTTAATTCATCCAATAGGGTTCTACATTCTAAAATTGAAAAGGAGCATATGCTTTGTGCAATTCTACTTTTCTCCCAAGCATAAAATTGGATATATTTAATATATCAAGAGTTAATTTTGTATGACAATAGATTTATTAGTGTTACTATCTAACTTTGATAAAATTGGATATATTTAATATATCAAGAGTTAATTTTGTATGACAATAGATTTATTAGTGTTATTATCTAACTTTGAAAACTATAATGTATATTTATGTTTTAACTATAAACATACAAAAATGCATATTAAGATTGCCTTCATTAATGTATAAAGTGACATCCAACAATATGAATGTTTTTTATTAGATAAGCACTTTTGACCAGAGTAATGAATTAGAAGAGGGTTTTGAAAAGGTGCCAAAACCTTGTACAATAGGAAAAAGCAACATCCACGGGAGACTCAAAAACAAAAACAAGAACAGAGAACCTAGCAAAAACCAAAGAGACTCCAAGGAAACAACAAAGTCTTAGTAAAGGAGCAGTCCAGACTCGATCATGGAGGTCAATGGCTTTTGGTGAGGAGTAGAGTATTGGTACTCAAGTGCCAACCTTGAAGAGGAACCAAATTCGAGCACTGGTAACTTAATCACAACTTACCTTGAATAGGAACCAAATGCGAGCACTTGAAACTTAATCATAACTTTGGGCATACTTCTGTCCTTTCGTGCATATCCCCACGCTTCCTCCATTGGGCTCACCACTATATCAATAACCTTCTTTTTGTTCCTTGTGTTATGTTGCTCTTTAACAAATTTTTGACTATCTTTCCAAACCATGGGAGGAGTTGTACCATTTTTTTTTTGATAATGGTGATGTTCTTTGGCAACTTGATAGGAATAGGAGAAGTGCCTAGCTCTATGGCAATACATGTAAACTTTCGATGATGGCTCGTGTATTTTTTGCTCCCAAGTACCATATTTAGAACAATGTTTTATAACTTATGGTAGTTCTCGATTAGTTTCAACACAAACGCTGAATCTAGCAAAGACCAAATGTTTCATGGATTTTGTGACATCATCAATGGATAAAAATTGACCAAAATATTTTGCAATACCTTGAAAAACTTGTGCATGCCAAAATTCTAAAGGGACCCTTGGTAGTCTAACCCAAATAGAGGCCAAACCAAGGCTTTCCTTGGTAGCATCAAAACTAGTAGACCATTTTTTTAGCCGATAGGCTATATATTGAATCGACGTTAAGCCGAAACTTGTCTCACGCCAGTATACAGTTTTTTTTTTTTTTGATCTTTTTAGATCTTTCCGTCCGTTTTTTCCACCAGTATACAGCTTTTTCTGCTCATTTTTCCACCGACCAAAAATTAAAATAAAAATACCTGTAAGTGCTACAGCAGCAGCAAAATCCCCTCCGACCACTCTCCCTGGCTGTTTGTTGATTTAAGTGCCTTGCGGACACACAACACAGATAACCCATCTTAGCTACTGTTTCTTTCCCCCCGTATGATGCGAGATAGATTGCAACTAAGGTAGCAACAGTTTGGTTTGTTTTGTTTGTTTATTTATTTCAGATCTTTGAAGCAGCAACAGCTGCCACTGGGACCAGTAAGAAAAACGAAAAGAGAAATGTCTGCCATTGGAACCAGTAAGAAAAGGGAAAAGAGAAACGAAAGGCAAATTGGGCCTTGTGGTTTGGATTTTAAGGCTGCTAATTTATTTTTCTCTTTTTCAGCTAGGTTTCTTATTAGTGCTTGTAGTTAGGCAATACTATTGCAATGAGTTTTGTTTTTCTTAGTTAATTAGTTATTAATAAGTTAGCTTTCAACCAATCAAAAACAATAATTTTTTTTAAAAAAAAATTAAATTAAATTTTGTAAAGTGAACTTGCAAAATATTTAATTTTATAAATTATAAAAATTATTTTTCATCAATATGATTGGTTAAGAAGTTGTGTGTTATTGGAGGATTTTTAGGAGAAGTGAAAATGAACTATTGTTTTGCGTAGTTTTGAGAACTAAGAACTATTATTTTGCCTAGTTTTGGGAATTAAGAACTATTATTTTGGCTACATTCAACTATTGTTTATATAACTTTCATGATTATTGCACAATACTATTATATAAATTTTATGTTTAAATAATAATTATTTAATTTTCATATATTTATACTATATAATCATTTCATTTTATTTATATTTTATTTAATATAAAATAATTTAAAAAATTCTTTTTTAAATTTATATTATATAATCAATAAATATTATTTAATGTAATATAATAAATATATAGTGTATTATACATATTATCATAATTATTAGATAAATTTAATATTCATATAATTATCATTTTTTCCTTTTAATTATATTATACTATCATTTGATTTTTTTTAATATTTATAATATCTTTATAATACCCTTTATTCTATTAATATAAACATGCATTATCATACAATTTACATTATAATATTAATTATTTATATAATTTTAATAAATATTAACATTAATTTGACATTTTTAAATATTATGTTAATACTATAAGTAACAAAATTAACATTTAGTTTTATTCACATTAACAAAACTTACATTTATTTTTATTAAATTTAAAATACTATAATTAAAATAAAGGCAAGTACTAGCCACTACTTGGCACTTGTTTCCATAAGCCTTCGCTATGTGGTTTCATTACTCTCTAAGACTACAATTCATCGGTTGTCATTTTGCAATTAAAAAGATTTGGTTTTAGATTTTGTGAGCATTGTTTTCCCATATCCCATTATTCATATTTTTGGCTACTTGTTTGGGGGTAAACTACTCTTTTAATAATAATGTTTTGCAATTAGGTTGAAGTGGAAGATTGGTCTCAATTTAGTTGGTTAGAGTTTCCTTAACATACAACGTTCTTTGTTTTATGTATTTCAATGTTGTGAAATCAAATTTTAAAACTTAATTGGTATTAAATTGTCAAATGTTTTTAGCCCATAAATTATATATAGAATGAACTAAAAATATTAAATTAAAAAACTTCAAATAAATTGAGTTAATATAGTTTCGTAAAAAATAGTCAAAATTGTATATAAAAATTACATACATAAAAATATTATTCTATATCTCAGATATTGTAAATTAAATTAATATGTCTTTTATGTATGCATAAAATTGTACTCTCTAAAATTAATTCATATATAATTTTCTATCGGTGTAACCTTTGCACCTCCTTCCGGTGTAAGTGCTAGTTTAAGAAAAAGGACAAACTTACCAAGGAACCAAGTACCTCTCTATTGAATTCGTATGCTTTACTCCAAATATTGGAAGGAAAAAAGAAAAAATCCATTTGTCATTATTGGCACCAGAATTTGACTAGCCACTTCATCTTTTAATAACCTACGTTCAAATAGTATCAATGTTTAGACATAAGCCAAAAAATTTCCCAATGAGAGTAGTTTCCATGTAGGCAACAATAGTCAATTGCCTCATTGGAAACCTTAAGATTAATGGATTGAGACCTTTTTGACACCTTGAATAATTGGGATTGATCAAAAACAACTAAATCCATAGCAAGGGAAAGGGGGTACTCCTTTAAGGAGTGAAACCCCTCAACAAAACTCCCAATCCTCAAACAAGGACCAATCACAATCCTTTGCTCATCTTGAGTAGAGGCCACAAGCATTGCCTAGTCAACTTCATTAGAAGTAGATGCCATGTGAGATAGCATGCAAGGATCAATTAAAGGAGATTCAAAACCAATCACTAGGGGGAGAAGAAAGCCTTTCCTTAGCCCCCTAACCTGCTCCTGGTGAAGGGAGATTGCCCCTCAAACACAACCTTACACAGACAACAAAATTAAGGAAGAACAAACATGCAACTTTATTATACTTTCATGAAATCACCTACATACATGCAATCAAATGCAATACAACTATTTGTTTACAAGATTGCTATTACAAAAATATGGGTTGCAAATACATGCAGAAAATCAAACATGTAAGTTTGCGAATGGCAATAAAGGTCACTGAAACCCCAATCTTCGTTTTGTGTTGAAAAGTAGGAAATTCATCTATCTTTCCATCTAGAATGGATCTTTTTCCATTCATGAACACTTTATATCATTTTTCCACTTTCCAACAAACTATCACTTCTATTTTGGTGCCAAATAGATCCAGTTGTCCCTTTTTTTGGGCCTAAGAAAATTCCTAAAATTTAGTCCAACTTTTGGGGGCCATAACTTTTGACTCAGGCATCACATTGACAAAACTGTTTACACCGTTGGAAAGCTCTCAACGAGCGGAAGGTCCTCCAAGGAGAACTTGGATTTTTGACCATTTTTTGGATCCATCTAGAACCTCTAGGTGCCTCAAAATTGATTAAATATTTTTAAAGGGATTTTGAAGAAAAATATTAATATTTCACAAATGACAAATGGTATTGAAGTGATTTCAGTGATTTCTTCACCATTGGCTTCATTTCATGATTCTGGAGTTATGCGTAATATTTTTTGTCCATACGTGCACAAATGCCAATTTACTAAAAATAGTAGCATGCTATTTTTAGCCCTTCCAACTTACTAAAAATAGTAACTATGCCATTTTTAGCCCTTATTAAAAATTTATTCACCAAACCTAACACAAATCAAAATAAACAATTTGTTTTTTTTGAGGATGCAAGATTTCCCTTACACCTTAGATGCTCTTGCATTAGCTCCATTGTGGGTTGCCATAGAAATCTCCTTGACAATCACAAGGACAAACCATATGCAAGATTTTCTATCCATACGTGCACAAATGCCAATTTACAAAAATAGTAGCATACTATTTTTAGCCCTTCCAACTTACTAAAAATAGTAACCATGCCATTTTTAGCCCTTATTAAAATTTATTCACCAAACTGAATAAATCAAAATAAACAATTTGGTTTTTTTTGAGGATGTAAGATTGCTCTTGCACCTTGGATGCTCCTGCATCAACTCCATTGTGGGTTGCCATAGAAATCTCCTTGACACACCCTTGCCCCATTAGGCGAGCCTCTAACAACAAATCCAACAACATTTTGTATTTCTTCTCAGCCCCATTGTTCAACCAAAAGTTAGTTTCTGAAGCATCATCATCTGAAACCCCAACATTCAAAACTTCATTGATAGAAGCACCATCACTGATGACGCCATTGTACAAGGCAAGTAAAGTCTTCACAAGTGTTTTCTTCTTCATTGCCTTTGCCATCACCTTCCCACACACCTCCACAGAAGGAATCCAAGCAAAGGGGAGCAAAGAGCCCCTTTAGAGGGTCTCCCAAGGTCCCTTATTTCAGACAAAGAAGAAGACATGCCCAAAAGAGGAAGGCATCTGCAACATAGTCCTTCATGCCTCTAGCCACAATGTCAAAAGGGTTTCAATGTCTTTGTCCACATCCTCATCACCCCTCAACAAGGTAGCCCAACCATCAAGAATTGATTCATCCTCTCCATCTTCATCATCCCCTTCATTCGATCCAAAGTTGCTCCCACTCCGTGTCTTTTGAAACTCCTTTCACACTTTTTTTCTGGATCTCGTTCATCTTGAAATCATAAATTATTTCTTAATATAACAATATGAATGTTCTTGAAAGAGAACAAATAACATTTTGTTTAGTACTTATTTAAATTAGAGCACTTCAAAACGTTACACCCTAGGAAGATTTTAGTGGTTTTGGTCCTCATGGCTATGGTATAGTCTAGGAGGAAACAATCACTATTTAGAACACAATACGTAATAGAGCAACCACTCAACATGCACAACACATGTAATAGAGCAATTTCTCAACATACATAATGGAGCAATCGTTGAATAAGCCTTGGCCAAGACAATCCCCAAGTGTACTTTGTACTCCAAGTTGGACACACTTTATGTGCCCCATCTCTAATGCCCATAGCTCACAAAACCATTTTCATCCTTAAGTGATCTCCATGCTCTTTCTAAGTCTCACATAAATGTTTTATATAACCTTTTAAGGGGTGGTCTCCAAACCATCTCACCTTTTTACAAATGTGACTTATCATAATTATTTAATAAATAAAGTTATTTTTCCTTTAAAAAAAACTTTGTATAAATATTCTTTATTAATTGTCATTTTAATCAAAAAGGTCATAATAACCTTTTTCTTTCTCCTTTCTCATTTTAAAAGGTTATTCATAGAAAATTGGCTTTCTTTTTTGTTCAAGGAAAATGTCCCATAATAATTTTTCCGTTGAAATCATTTGTTGTCCTTAGTAGTAGGAGACATATCTGCATCACAACCTATAAAACACATAATCAATAAATGAAAATAGGGACTATGAACACATTCATTATTCATGCAATATTGTCAACATCATAACGTTTCTATTTTTTTTTTTTTTAACTTAATCTATACATTTTTTAATTTATAAATCTTTTTTCAATATTTCTTTTTGCTTTCATTTTAAATTCACAAGTTCAATAATCACTTTTCTAATCAAAATTATGATATATCTTATGAATATATCATGAATTTACAATTGAAGAGCTAATGCTAAATTCCATATGTTTAATCTTGTAACTTTCAACTTTATCATTTTGCTCACTCATGTATCCTCTTTTTATTAAATATATATGTTTTAATCTTTTATATGTAACTTCAACATTAAATTTATAAATATGTGATTACATAGCACTTACCTAGTGAATGAGATGCATATTCCACACTATGCAATCATTCATCGTTAAGTACCGTATAATCTATATACTCAAAATACATTCCAATCTTATAGTGGTGCATTATGTACCACACAAATATCCTCTTTTCCTATACCAAATACAATTGAATGAGAAAATGAAGTTCATGCCATTTCACACAACCACTCAAATAAAATTTGAGGACAATTTTTGAATCCAACAATGATGTAATGTAAAATAGCTCATTTCTATCAATAGCATATTTGTAACACCTAATCTAGTGAAAATATCTTTCACCATATATCACCATGTCATATACTCATAGGTAATGACACAATGCAACATTCTTATTAAAGTATTGTTTTATTTATAATCATCTATTATCTTTTAGTATTCTTTATTCTTTTTGCTTTATTAGTTGTAAGTCTTATCCTTTTAATTGTCGTTCTTATCCTATTTAGATAAAATATTTGTAATATTATTTATGGACGTTTTAACTCCTTTGTTTAATATTAAATATCTTGGTAATCACCATGTCTTATTTTTTCGTAATATGGTATCAAAGCCCAGGTTGAGCTTTGAAATTTGAGAAAGTGAACCATCCTAGGGATTATCATTAGTAGTGATAGATCGTGGAATTGCATGCAAAGCACAACGAAGAGCCAAAAGACAACACACCTATGTAATTGCACAAAGTTATACAGAAGTGTCAAGGATGGATAATCACAACCTATAAGTTCAAATAAAAATATTGAATTTTTAGAGGTAAAATTGTGGGTTTATTTGTTGTGTAAATTCATGTGATTTTTTTGCAAGGATACATCATAAGTTTTGTATGCTAAAAAAGTGGATTTTTTTTCCTTGAAAAGTTGTGCATCAGGAGAAATTGTGGGTTCCTTTTTCTTGTAAGAATTGTGTGCAAGGGTTTCGCCTTGAGTTCATATTTGAGCTATTTTTTATTCCCGTGTAAACATTTGATGACCAGGCAACAATGTGTTGTCATGAAAATCATGATAGAGTTATGAATCACAACCAAATTTTCACAAAAAGACAGAAAAAATAAAGAAAAAATGAGGGTTTTTGAGTTGATTTTTGTAGTTCACTTGACTAGGGTTTTAGTAATTTGTGGTTATGTCCTAGTTCAAACCTACTACGAAGGGTTTGAAAGTAGCACTAGGTTTTATTTTTGATCGTAATTAGAAAATGAGATTTTAACTTTATTTTTACAAAATCATGGATATTTAATGTTGACTAAGGTTTGATCTTGAATTTTTTAGGTATTTTCCATTTTTTAGGGTTTTTAGGATTTTTTTAGGGTTTCTACAATAGTGTGATTAGAGGGTTATTCTGTGATTACAAGTTGTGAGAGGGAAGGTGTCCTCTTTACTCAACATCATGTTGGAAGGCAACTAGCATTTTATTCGAAATAATTACAATACTTGGAAGAAATGAACGCTCATAATATGTATTGAGCATAGATGTCTCAAAAATATTATCCCTTGTATCAACACTCAACTAATTATTGTGGGTAAAGACCAAGACAAGTTTGATGAACTTGATAGAGAAGTAATCATGTTAATACAATTATAAGTGATTGATGAAATGCTTTTAGAGGTTTATATAAAGGCATGACTTGTACGAAGAATATGCCCTTTTCAATCATGATGGATGAGAAAGCATCCTTGCAAGAGCATTTACTTATAATCAAGGACATTTGCAATTAGTTGATAGCCATTGGTTGAAAGATGGAAGAAGTGGACATGGTGGTAATTGCGCAAAAAAGATTACCACATGCTTATAATCATTTTATTGAGACATTCAATATCACCTTTACCAATGTTGATTTGAATTTTGAAGGGCTGTGCAATAAGCTCTTACAGTAAAACAAATAGAAAAAATAGTTTGGTAGTAGCAGTTAGACACAGAGTGTGCAACAAAAATTTGTAGCCAAAGATAAGGGCAACAAAAAATGGTCATAGAAGAAAGGACAAGGTACTAATGAGGATATTTCAAAGATTTTGAAAAAAAATCATGTCACTATTGTGGTAAGATTTGTTATATGAAAAAGCATGATAGAAAGAGGTTGGATGAAAAAAATCCAACCAAGATGGGCCTTCACAAAAGGATCATGTCACATAGAATTCTAAGAAGGAATCAACCTTTTGCGAATTCATGGCCAAATGACCAACAAATCAACCTAATCCATTTGCATGGTATATATATTCAATAGAATCACATCGTTTCTCTCATAGGAAAGATTGGTTCACGAAGTAAACAACTTGCTTTGATTTAGTGATCTTCGATAACTTAGTGAGTACACAGTTGTTGGTAGAGGTGATGTGCAAATATCCTTTGAAGTGAAAAAAATACTTTTTCTGAATGTGTACTATGTGAACCAAAAAGAAAATAGGTGGTGGAAATGCCACTAATCTCCTTAAGTCATTCAAGAATGTCCTAGGAACCCAAATTGGATTGACTAACAACCCAAAGGTGAGTCAATTCACAACAAGGAAGACCTAGGAGGGGGTTCTTTAAACTTTGAGGGGTTCACCACCAAGCAAAAGCTTGGAAAAAACAACTTAACATTCAACTCACAAAACCTAGTAATGCAAGTCAAATGAAGAGTGCAAATGATGAAATTAAGCAACAAGTTAGGATGTGTGTACCTGGGAAGTCTGGAAATGTGATGAGGATTCTGGAAATGCAAAAATGCTGTCAAAATATGCCACTGAGGACTAAGACACCCTTATTGTTGTCTTAGTCCAGCTGCTATTTTTTGGGGGAAATGCAAAATCTTTGGATCTTGAAACAAAATCTAAAAGAATCTCTGCAAAATACCCTTGGGAGGACTAAGACGCCCTTGCTACCGACTTAGTCTCGTCTTAAATTTCTATAATCTCTTGTTGTGATTTTGATACTCAATGTTTGCACTTCCTTTTCTTAGATCTTAGGTCCTAAAACTTCTAGATCTTCCCTATAGGCAAGTTTTCGTGAAGATGACAAATTTTCAATGCAACTTTGCAACTTTGCACTTGAAATGATCTTCAAGTCTTCAACCTAAATCTACAATCACAAAAATGCAAGAGAGGAAAAACTTATTGATTGTTAGTGTTATCACCTGAAATTTGTACCCTGTTGAACCTGAGGTTCAACACCTCAGTGTAACATGGGAAGACCTCTAAAGATGTGGGTTTCTTGTAAACAGAGATCAACCTCTGGAGAAGGCTGACTTCCTTTGGTATCACCTAACTACTTGATCTTTGTGAGATAAAAGGAGAAAGAATACATAAATTGGAAAAAACTACTCCTATGGTGATACATCAAATTTTTTCAAACATGAACAACTGATTAGCACACAATTTTCAATTGACTAGTAAAAGCTGATATGCACAACTCAATACTCATATGATATCACATAAATGTTTTATAAGAAAGCTATGATACATGCAGTCCTAGAGGGATGATAAATTCTCCTCACAACGAAAACCGTTTGCATCACTAACATAACCTATAACTTGCAATATACACATCTCCTCTGCTTAAAAGTGCTATTAATGAGACAATTAACAAGGAATAAGAAAAAAAATCACATGTAAATTTATCAATCATTCGACACACGTAATGAAACAGATAACTGAGAAGGCAGAAGTTGCTTTCTCTAATTGATCTCCAAAAGGTGAAACTGTACATTCAATGTCTATAAATGAGTTACAAAACTCAGTATTCCCCTTTAAGAACTTATAAAAGTCACAAGAATAGAAGAATATGCAAGTCAAAACTGCCTCTAGGAGAGGCAAAAAATGAGATATATACAAGAGAGTGTTGGCCCCCTACATTAGGGTTTTCAAAAATGAGTCGACGCCTAAACACGTCGGCTCTAGAAGCGCCTAGAAAGAAGTCAATGAAACATTCAATGCGCATCCCCGCTCCATGTTGGAAAGAGATCGCTCCTAGGGAAATCTTTAGATCTTTTATAGCTGTCAATATTAACTTGCAACCCTTGAGTCTGCCATTAAGATTTTGTTAGGGTTGCCTTGAATGCTCTGCGACATAGTCATTAATGCTGCTCTACTTCTCTAGCTGACATCTCCAATTGCTATTGTGACTCGCGGCTACCTCCCCTTCGAGAAGCAGCATCAAATTGATTTACTAGATTCAAGTGTCATTACTAACTGATCACCTTCGATCTCAGAGTAGAGCGATGTCGGCATGCTCCGTCGATTTCGTTCGCAAGGGGGAGTCAAACAGCTCGTGATTTTCCCTAGCGCCTTCTGATCGGTCGAGTTTGTGCCAAGTAGATTCCAAGGTAGTTAAAGGTTGCTTCAGAAGGATCGCATGTTGGCCAGACCTTGGATGTCGGGGAGAAGTCATAGCAAGCTCCACCGGGTCACACCGATGCCAATTCATTCAGAAAATATGTCGTTGTTGGCCAAACCTTACGTGTTTCAAGGAGACCTCCTAGTGAGCCACCATCTCTCGGCAAGCACATCCATGTCGGCAAGACACTACCGAGTCGGCGGGATCTCATAGTGATGCAGGATCTTTCTTCCCGGGCTCACTCTGTATCGGTTAGACCCTTTCGGGTCGGTGAGACCTCCTAGTGAGCTCATTTCATATTGAGAAAACCTTCTTTGGTAGGCGAGTCCTCTTGCCAAGCTTCCTTTTGTCTCCTTTTCTGAGTTCATTTTGCCATCTCCCCAAGCTCCTCTTCATTCGGCAAGGCATCCGAGTGTCGATGAGACGTTTTACCGAAGGCAGAATGTTACCCCGAGACCCCTCAGCTTTGGCAAGAGTTGAATGAAGTCTCCCTGACCACCCTTATTCTATTGAGCTCTACATTTCTTTCGGCAGACTCTGGAAAGTCAGGAAGACTTCATAGCGAGGTCTACCAGTCATGCCGATACCCGCTTTAGTTGCTAAGACCACACCATGTTGGCAAGACATTACTCCGACAGATGGAAGCTACACCGATGTCTTTTATATCGGGGAGACCCTCTTTTCCTCGGTGAGACCTTCTTGTGATGTTGGATCTTTCTCCCCGAGCTAGTTCCTCTTTGGCAAGACCTCGATTAGTCGCTGGGACCTTATGCCAAACTCTTCCATTCTGCTTGAGCTCCCTATCCTTTCGGTGATGAGTTCACTTTTCTTTGGTCAGGGAGACATCACCAACTCGGGAAGACCTTTTTTCAATACCTGCATCCTTGGCCGAGATCACCTTCATTCGTCGAGACATGGCCATGTCGACAAGACCTTTCGTCGACGGCTGGAAACTACACCGATGTCAAATGTCGAGGAGACCTCCACCGAGCTCATTACTATCGCCAAAACATTCCCGGGTTGCCGAGACCTCTTGGCGAGCTTAAATTGCCATGCCGAAGACTTCAACATAAAGCGCTGTCAGTGAGACATGTTAGTTTCGCTAAGACATCACATCGAGCTCTTGTGTTACCCCGAGTGAATGTGGTTGGTGTGACTTTCTCATATTGGTAAGACTTCTTACCGACAGTGTTTCTTCCGGCGAGAGTTTCCTCGATGACTTTAAACCAACTGCTGTCGGTGAGACTTTAACTCTTTGCTAGGACCTTTCTCCGAAGGAGATCCTCATGCCAATGGGGAACTTTTAGTCGTCAAGACAATCATTTTGTCTTGCCGATAGGAATCTGTAGGTGAAGCATTTAGACTTGATGGATCCCTTGCTAGTCAGCAAGACATCCAGAAGGTCTTGCTGACTTTCTCCTTAGAGGATAAATATGTCAAACTGACTGAGGCCGACCTTCAACGGAACTCCCTTGTAAAACTGGCAGGGTGGGGTCAAGACGAAACCGAAACCGAAACTAGAACCAAAACTGAACCTGAAACTTCCCCAAAGTTTCAAGTTCGGATTTCATTCCGATCCCACTCCCAACAAAACATGAGCGATGAAGGAAGAAAAGGAAAACATAAGGGGAAACCAAGGAGGAAGCATCCCCCAAGCATAGGCCACGATCAAAATAAAAAAGAATGAGCGGGACCGAGGTCGGAACCAGAATGAAAGTAGGCACCGAAACTTTGGGAAAATTCCAAGTTCAGGTTTTGACCTGGGCCCGGGTCCACCAGAGAAGGAAAGAAAACACACAAGGTAGGAGACAAGGCGGGATCAAAACTAAAACCGATCCTGGGCCAAACACAGCGGGTGCGGGGGCGGAAACAAACCCGAAACTGAAACTTTCATTAAGTTTCAAGTTCGGATTCCGTCCCGAACCCACCTCTGACAAAGGTAAGGAAGAAGTGAAAAAAGGACAAGGAAGAAAAGAAAGGGAAAAAAACTACCCCACGGTCAAAATGCAACGTCAAAGAAGAAGAAGACGCACACGAACGCAGAACTGGAACGAAAAACGGAAATTAGAACTTTGGAAAAGTTCCAAGTTTGGTTTCAGCCCGACTCTGCCTTCGACGGAAACAAAGAAAAAGGGGCTCAACAAAGATAGAAATGGTGGAAGCGGGGTCGGAACTAGATCAGAAATAGGAACCGGGACCTTGGAAGAGTTCCAAGTTCGGATCCTGACCCAGGCTCGACCCCGGAAGAACAGGGAAAAGGGCAAGAAGAAAGCAAAAGGAAAGAGGGAAAGACAGGGCAAAAAATAAAAAATGAAAATCCACCCCCAAACCAAAAACTTGCATGCTGGGCTCAACCCTCTTGGGAGCCACATTTAATCCATGTGCCGAAATGAAACATCATTTTCCCCTGCATCTGCACAAGAAGCAAATAAGTTAGAAAAAGTGATCCTGATGCAAGTGTTCCTCTATTTGGTCTTTGAGAATCTCTGAAAGCACGGGTTACCCTGCCTGATTGAGCCCATAGGTGAAAAAAAGGGTAACAATTCTGGCGACCTTTGCTGGATGTTTGCCTGCTAAACATGGAAACTAGTAGCCTAGTCCTATCCATTGGGCATGGAGTCATGGGAAAACTCAGAAACAGGCTTGGAGCAGCCTTGTGTATGGTTGTAACTCATTTGAGACTCATAGAACATAGTAGGCCGCTGAAAACTTATTGAAAACAGGAAGAAACTGAAGTGAAACTATTTACTGTGTTGGGACAACACTTAGGGAATGAAACAACAATTAAGCTAAAGTGCAAAAAACACTTGGTGAAAACATAAAACTTAACCTAATATATACAATGGAAGAACCTCATCAAACTTCAAAGCAAGGCTTGAGGTGTATCCCATTGATTGGGATAGGAAGCATTTCACCCTCAGTTGTGGCCAGCTAGTAAGCATTGTGTTCTTTGCAGCCTTGGATAATAAATGGACCCGACCACATGTTGTCAAACTTGGTGTGATGGCCTGGCTTGCTTTTTAGAACATCCCACTTCAGCACAAGATCTCCCATCATGAAATCTCTTGATCTTGTTCTCTTATCAAATGTTATCTTAGTCAGGATTTCCTGACATTCCATGTTCTTCATAGCCTTGTTTCTAGCTTCTTCCAACTCCATCAACTGAGTATATCTTAAGGCAAGTGGATCAGTATGCTCAAACAGGACCAGCTGATTGGAAATGTCTAAAGCAGGAAACTCAGTAGAGATAGGTAATTTTGCTTCTCTACTGTACACCAACATGTAAGGCGAGTTCCCAATCACCCTCTTAGGGGTAATTCTGTCTACCCAAAGAGCAATTGTTAGCTTGGTATGCCAATCCCTCTGATTGCTTTGAAGCGTCCTTTTGATATGTTAATCAAATTCTATTAGTGGACTGTGCAAGTCCGTTGCCCTAAGGATAATAGTTGGAGCTTGTGTTCAAGTAAATGCCATTCTTTAATGCCCAATCAACAATCTTCAAACCAACAAATGCCAGGGCATTGTCAGCAATTATAGAATCTGGGACTCCAAATCTGCAAACAATATTTTCATAAAAATTCAACATTGCTGTTTCATTAGCTTCTTTTAGAGGCAAAGCTTCTATCCATCGTGCAAAGTAATTTGTTGCTGTGATGATCCACTGATGGCCTGCACTTGAGGGTGGGTTAATTTCCCCTATGAAGTCAATTCCCCACTTCATAAATGGTTGTTCTATCTGAATTGGTTGCAATGGCAAAGCAACAAGCTTTTCTTTGCCTAAAAACAAGGCACATTTGGAACATCTCCTGAAATATGTATGTGCATCTTTGAACAAGTCAGGCCAATAATAGCTTGCTCTTAAAATCTTATAGGCTATTGTCCTTGCAACATAGTGACCTCCAGAGGGTCCATCATGGAACTCATGTAATATTTGACCCACTTGATCATTATCAATACACCTGAGTAGTACTCCACTGTGGTCTTTCCTATACAACACATCATTAATCAAGACGAAGGGAATAGACCGAAGCCTGTAGTACCTCCTCTTTGTTCTGTTCAGATTAGGTGGACATTCCTCGGTGTTCAATAAATGTGACATTTCTTGCAACCAGCTAGTAGCTTTATCATTTGCTGTCCCAACATTGACAAAAACTAAGTCTTGTTGATCCTCTACTGTTGCAAAATCTTCATTAGCTAGTTGCTGGCATAAACCTTTACCTCTTACCAATTTAGTGACCTGGATGTCCACATCATACTCCATAACTCTTGTGATCCATCCAACTTGTTTTTCACTTAAATCTTTGCTGAGTAAGAATTCCTTCATGCTGGAATGTGCAACTAGAAGATGAATTTTGTTATGAGACAATAGATGTCTAAATTTCTTCAAAATTTTCACAACAGCCAGCACGTGTTTTTCTACAAAGGTATACTTCTGCTCATAGTCTTCCAGACCTTTACTGAAAAAAGCAATGGGCTGTTTCAACCCTTCTACATTTTTTTGCACCAAGATTGCAGAGATTACATCAAAACTACCAAAAGCATACAAGGTAAAATTCTTACTGAAATCTGGGTTAACTAATGTTGGGGTTGAAGCTAACGCCTCCTTGATCTTTTGAAAACTGTCCCTTGCTTCTCGGGTCCATCTGAACTCCGCATTCTTTTTTAACATAGCTGTTAGGGGTTTTAGCAAGGCTGCTATATCAGGGAGAAATCTCCTAACAAAATTGATATGACCAATGAAACTTTGAAGCCCTTTCTTATGCAGAGGTAAAGGTAGTTCTAGGATCGCTGCAACTCTCTTAGGATCTATAGTAATCCCTTGCCTAGATACAACATACCCAAGAAGCTTTCCTTCATGAACAGAGAAAACACACTTCTTGGGGTTCAATGATATACCAAACTCCCGACAACGTTAAAAAACCTGCCTCAAATGGTTAATGTGATTTGCTATCTTCTTGGAATAAATAGTGATGTCGTCAAGATATACTAAGACAAACTTATACATTACATTGCTAAAGGCCATGTACATATCCTTCTGGAAGGTTGCTCCAGCGTTAGACAAACCAAATGGCATTTTCCTATACACCATTGTGCCCCACTTTGTGGTGAAGGCAGTCTTAAATTGATCTCCTTCCCTTACCAAAATCTGGTTATAACCAGAATATCCATCCAACAAAGAAAAACGTTTAGAACCTAATACACAGTGAAGAATTTTCTCCATGGATGGAAGGGGGTGCCTATCCTTTAACGAAGCTTTGTTCAAATCTCTGAAGTCTACACATAATCTAAGCTCTCCGTCCTTCTTCCTGATAGAAACTAGATTTGCAACCCAACTAGTGTGCTTAATGGGAAAGATAATCCCACTTTCTATAAGTTTGAAGACCTCTTTCTGCATTAGTGGCTCCAATTTGGGATTAACTGGCCTCTGTTTCAACCTTATGGGCTTGGCTATTGGCTCCAATTCTATTGTATGCCGTGCAAGACATGGATCAAATCCCTTCAAATCTTCATATTCCCAGGAAAATATGTCAATGAATTCTTGGAATAATTGTAGAAAAGATTGGTTTTCAACAATAATGTTTACATTTCATATCTTGAGGCTTCTCTTGGGTGCAATTTCCAAGTCCTCATAATGATCTTGCTGAACTAATAAGTTGGCTTTACTACTTTTAGCCTGATCATCAAAGTTGAAAATACTTTCTAAGGTGACCAAACCTTTAGGCAACTTGTTATTCTTCAATTGCAGTACCTGGTCTCCATACTGCTGTTTCATTCTCTCCTAGTTTGATGTTGCAAATACGTCTTCTTCAAGTAGAAACTGCAGAATCTGCTCATTGCTCTCAAAGAATTTCTAGTTAACATTGTTGTTAGGCACTGAAGGCCTGATAACAACCCCGATGTGCTCTGATTACATTCCTTGCTTACTTTGTTCGGAATTTCAAACTGAGCTCCCATAGCTGCTAATCTATTAGCATGTTGATTCTGTTTCCTTGGAATTGAAATGATGTTGAAAGCTTGAAAATCCTTAATGAGATCCCAAACTCTGTGTTTATATAATTTAAGAACATCATTTTTAACCGCATTCAGGCCCCTAACCTAATTTACTACCAATTCATTGTCCCCATGCACCTTCAAACACTCAATCCCATGTTTCCTTGCCCATTCCAACCCTTGAATGAGACCTTCATATTCTGCTGTGTTATTAATGCATGAAAATGCAAACCTAAAGGCTTCATAATATCTTTCAGCTCTTGGGGAGACCAATAATGCACCCCCACCAATGCCATGCCTACTCCTTGAGCCATCAAAATACATTTCCCAAACTTCATCTTGCCGATCACAATCATTCACTGGCCTCTTAACCAAGTTAGGCATCACTATGTCAGCTTCTTGAAACATGTAGTTACCCATACTAGCATCCGACACCAAGTCACTCTTAGCACTAGAAGTTTGACCTGATGCCCACTCATCTAGAAGTATATTAGGAATGTCATTGACAACAATGCGAGGATCAAAGACAACATCATGCTTATCTTGCTAAAAAATTATGCAATTGGCACTTATTGCACTTGATACATAAGGTTCTATTATGTCCTTTGCAAGTAACTCAGAATTAATGGTTACTTTAGTTCCATACCTAGTACGAAACATGTGAGACCAATCAGACGAAAGGTAGCCCCCTATTTTAGCCATAAACTCTCTTGACAAACATACCCCGAAATATGGAGGCACATCTGCCACATAAATGTCTAGGGAAATTAAAAAATTAGGGCAAGCATGCAGAGTTAAGCTAGCATCTTTGATAAGACCCATTGGATTAACAGATGAGCCATCCAGCTGAACTACTCCTTTTCTTAAAGGTTCATACTTCAAACCTAACTGATTAGCCACTTTTTTGGGCATCACAGAGCAGGTAGCACTACTATCTACCATACAATTGTGCACTAAATTTTTTCCAATAATCAATGAAACATAGAATGGGGGAGGTCTCAGGTTCTTACCTTGAATCACAAATTCCCTTTTTCTACTAGGATTAACAACTTTCTCTTGATCATCGTTAGCCATTACGATTCTTTGGGAATCGGTAGCAACTTGTTCAGGATTTATATCTTCAACTAATTCCCTTTTAAGTAGATCAACCTGTCTTGGAATGCTTAAGGAGTCCCACATGGTCATATTCACATTCATCTTCTTCATGCTGTCCACAATATTATAAGGTACAGTTAAAGGTACCTTCTGATGTACTTTAGCAGCAACTAGTTCTTTATCCTTGTGAGGCTGCCCATTGATTGGTAAGACAATAGTCCCTTTTGATACACTTAGAATGGGTATGGATGATGCTTCTACAGTTGCAGGCCCCTTGTTTTTATCAGTTGATTGCTCCACCTCTAGAGCTTTTTTCTTAGCTCGTGTATTGGCTACAATTGTAGAATCAACATTTACACCACATAACTCTCCACTTTTCCAATTCGAAAAGGTAGTCTCATTAAAATGTATATTTGATTGGTGCTCGGGTACATTAGCAGGTGTACCCCGCTGTGGACTAATAGCGTTTTGGACCATAAATGCCTGATTAACTACCTCATTTGAGCATGAGACTGGGTTATGTGCTTGATTGCACGAATGACACCATTCATTTTCCATCACAAAGTTATTCTGGGCTGGAACCATATCCTTCACCGGACTTGCAGCATTGAGAGAAGCTGGATTATAAGATTGGAATGGCCTTTGACTAACATTTTTCCTCTGATAACCACCTTGATAAGGTTGCCTGTTTTGTTGATACTGATATCCCTGATTTTGATAGGACTAATTTACATTTTGACCTTTTGGTTGGTTTTGCTGTTGGAAAATCGGCCTTGCCCCTTAAGACTGTTTCTTCATGCTGATCAACTCGTTTCCCATAGTTTGTAAAATGCTTTCTATCTTATGCTGACTAGACTTGATTTCTTGCAATTCACTTGATGGTCCTGCAGCTGATACTTCCTGGCTCACAGCTATGGGTAATGTTGGAAAAGCAGGTAAAGGGGCTAAAGAGGGCATTTGCAATGGCATATTTGATTGAATTTCAGGGAAATAGGGCATAGGTGGCCTAGGTGCTAACTTACTTGCCTGAATGAGGTTATTTTCTACCTTAATAGATATGCTATAAGCTTGAGGTAACGAAATACCCCCCATGGACTGTATCATGACTGCAATATCACTATTTAAACTTTTCAAATAGTATAAAAATGCGTAATCAGCAGAAGGCCTTACCGTAGCAGGTATTTTGTTCCAAGTTTTTTGAAATCAGATATTGAAGTCTGCCATTTGTTCTTGTGGGGCTCTTTTGATGGTTGTTAACTGCTCTACCAAATACAGGTGATTAGATTTTTCCTCAAAAAATCTGGTAAATTCATCACCAAGCTCATCCCATGTTCTTATAGAACCCACTGGCAAGCTTCTAAACCATTCCAACGCCTTCCTCTTGAAAGATGTAGCCAGCAATCTCACAGCTACATTTTCTTGTGTCACATGATTCACACTGCACAATGCTGCCACATCTCTAATGTGCTCAAAAGGTGTCACTTGTCCTTCTCCAGTGAACTCTGATAACCCTTTTAACGTTGCTAATGGAATATCATCATGTTGCGCTAGATTAAGGGGACTACCTTGGTTGAATGGTATGAAAGCAAAGGCCCTTGGCGTTGCCATTGAGCTAGAATGCGTTGGTATGCTTGTTGAAGAAGAAATATTATATATTGAACAATTGAAAGCCCCTACTGAGGAGGCAAAAAATACTGTTCTAAGAGCAGGAGATGCTGAATGCCTAACTTGAGGATCTCTTCTTCTCCTTCCGTATGAAAATAGTGTCTTGTCAACAATATGAGGTGGTGTCAACTGAACTCTAGGAGAAGGAACAGTCCTTTTGAGAGTCCTCCCTTTCCTTCTTGGAGGAGATAAATGTAGAAACTCTACAGCTTTCGAACTTCTAGTTTCTATTTTTCCCATATAAATAAGCACATTGATCCTTTCCTCCGTGCAGAGTTGCCAGATATGCTCGAACACAACCTCTAAAAAGCTATTAGCTTACTGTCAGCACATCAAAACAACAAGACTCAAGAATTTTACTTCTAACTCTATCCCACCTGGCGTGCCAAAACTGTTATCACCTGAAATTTGCACCCTATTGAACTTGATGTTCAACACCTTAGTGTAACATGGGAAGACCTCTAAAGATGTGGGTTTCTTGTAAACAGAGATCAACCTCCGGAGAAGGACGAATTCCTTTTGTATCACCTAACTACTTGATCTTTGTGAGATAAAGGGAGAAAGAATACATAAATTGGAAAAAACTACTCCTATGGTGATACACCAAATTTGTTCAAACATGAACAGTTGATTAGCACACAATTTTCAATCGACTAGTAAAAGCTGACATGCACAACTCAATACTCATATGATATTGCATAAATGTTTTATAAGAAAGCTATGATACATGCAGTCCTAAAGGGATGATAAATTCTCCTCACAACAAAAACTGTTTGCATCACTAACATAAACTATAACCTGCAATATACACATCTCCTCTGCTTAAAAGTGCTATTAATGAGACAATTAACAAGGAATAAGAAAAAAACTCACATGTAAATTTATCAATCATTCGACACACTCAATGAAACAAATAACTGAGAAGGCAGAAGTTGCTTTCTCAATTCGATCTCCAAAAGGTGAAACTGTACATTCAATGTCTGTAAATGAGTTACAAAACTCAGTATTCCCCTTTAAGGACTTACAAAAGTCACAAGAACAGAAGAATATGCAAGTCAGAACTTCCTTTAAAAGAGGCAAAAAATGCCATATATACAAGAGAGTGTCGGCCCCCTGCATTAGGGTTTTCAAAAATGAGTTGGCACCTGGACACGTCGGCTCTAGAAGAACCTGGAAAGAAGTTAATGAAACATTCAATGCGCATCCCCCCTCCATGTCAACAAGAGATCACTCCTAGGGAAATCTTTAGATCTCTTACAGCCGTCGTTATTAACTTGTAGCCCTTGAGTCCTCCATTAATATTTCGTCAGGGTCTCCTTAAATGCTCTGCAACATGGTCATTAATGCCGCTCTACTTCTCTAGCTGACATCTCCAGCTGCTATTGTGACTCGCGGCTACCTCCCCTTCGAGAAGCAACATCAGATCTATTTACTAGACTTAAGCGTCATTACTAAGTGATCACCTTCAATCTCAGAGTAGAGTGATGTCGGCATGCTCCGTCGATTTCGTTCGTAGGGGGAGTTGAACAGTCAAACTGCCCGTGATTTTCCCTAGCACCTTCTGATTAGTCGAGTTTGTGCCAGGTAGATTCCAAAGCAGTCAAAGGTTGCTTTAGAAGGATCGCATGTCGGCGAGACCTTGGATGTCGAGAAGTCATAGCAAGCTCCACCGGGTCACACCGATGCCAATTCATTCAAAAAATCTGTTGTTGTCGACCATACATTATGTGTTTTGGGGAGACCTCCTAGCGAGCCCCCATCTCTCGGCGAGCACATCCATGTCGGCAAGACACTATCAAGTCAGCAGGATCTCATAGTGATGCGTGATCTTTCTTCTTGGGCTCACTCTGTATCGGTCAGACCCTTTCGGGTCGGTGAGACCTCCTAGCGAGCTCATTTCATGTCGAGAAAACCATCTTTGGTCGATGAGACCTCTCGCTGAGCTTCCTTTTGTCTCCTTTTCTGAGTTCATTTCGCCATCTCTCTGAGCTCCTCTTCATTCGACAAGACATCCGAGTGTTGGTGAGACATTTTATCGAAGGCAGAACGTTACCTCGAGACCCCTCAGCTTCGGAAAGAGTTGAATGAAGTCTCCCCAACCGCCCTTCATTCTATCGAGCTCTACATTTATTTCAGCAAGACTCTGGCAAGTCGGGAAGACTTCATAGC
Organism: Sequoia sempervirens; assembly: GCA_007258455.2. Lineage (NCBI taxonomy): Eukaryota > Viridiplantae > Streptophyta > Pinopsida > Cupressales > Cupressaceae > Sequoia > Sequoia sempervirens. Next base: position 369,362,883 of record VDFB02281492.1, read on the forward strand.
GAGGTCTACCAGTCATGCTGATACTCGCTTCAGTCGCTGAGACCACACCAAGTCGGCAAGACATTACTCCGACGGCTAGAAGCTACACCAATGTCTTTTATGTCGGGGAGACCCTCTTTTCCTTGGTGAGACCTTCTTGCGATGTTGGATCTTTCTCCCCGAGCTGGTTCCTCTTCAGCAAGACCTCGGTTAGTCGCTGGGACCTTACGCCGAACTCTTTCATTTTGCCTGAGCTCCCTATCCTTTCGGCGATGAGTTCACTTTTCTTCAGTCGGGAAGACATCACTAACTCGGGAAGACCTTTTGCCGATACATGTGTCCTTGGCCGAGATCACCTTCATTCGCCGAGACATGGCCATGTTGGCAAGACCTTTCACCAATGGTTGGAAACTACATCGATGTCAAATGTTGGGGAGACCTCCGTCGAGCTCAATACTATCACCAAAACATCCCTGAGTCGCTGAGACCTCTTGGTGAGCTCAAATTTCCACGCCGAAGACTTCAACATAAAGCAATGTCGATGAGACATGTTAGTTTCGCTTAGACATCACATCGAGCTCTTGTGTTACCCCGAGCGAATGCGGTCGGTGTGACTTTCTCATATCGGTAAGACTGCTTACTGACAGTGTTTCTTCTGGTGAGACTTTCCCTGATGACTTTAAACCAACTGCTGTCGGCGAGACTTTAACTCTTCACTGGGAACTTTCTTCGAAGGAGATCCTCATGCCAATGGGGAACTTTTAGTCGTCGGGACAATCATTTTGTCTTGCCGATAGGAATCTGTAGGTGAAGCATTTAGACTTGATGGATCCCTTGCTAGTTGGCAAGACATCTGGAAGGTCTTGACGACTTTCTCCTTAGAGGATAAATATGTCAAGTTGACTGAGGTCGACCTTTAGCGGAACTCCCTTGTAAAATTGGCGGGTGGGGTCAAGACGAAACTGAAACTTGAACCAGAACCAAAACCAGACTTGAAACTTCCCCGAAGTTTCAAGTCCGGATTCTATTCCGATCCCACTCCGAACAAAACACTAGGGATGAAGGAAGAAAAGGAAAACATAAGGGGAAACCAAGGAGGAAACATCCCCCGAGCATAGGCCACGAACAAAAGAAAAAAGAACGAGCGGGACTGGGGTCGAAAACGGAACGAAAGCAGGAATTGAAACTTTGGAAAAGTTCCAAGTTCAGGTTCTGACCCGAGTCCAGGCCGGCCAGAGAAGGAAAGAAAACACACAAGGCAAAAGATAAGGTGGGATTGAAACTAAAACTGATCCCAGGCCAAACACAGTGGGGACGGGGGCGGAAACAAACCTGAAACTGAAACTTTCATCAAGTTTCAAGTTCGGATTCCATCCCGAACCCGCCTCCAACAAAGGCAAGGAAGAAGGAAAAAAGGACAAGGAAGAAAAGAAAGGGAAAAAACTACCCCACGGTCAAAACGCAAGGTCAAAGAAGAAGAACAAGATGCACACGAGCATGGAACCAGAACCGGAACTAGAACCGGAAAATGGAAACTGGAACTTTGAAAAAGTTCCAAGTTTGGTTTTGGCCCGACTCTGCCTCCGACGGAAACAAAGGAAAAGTTTCCTGACAAAGATAGAAATGATAGAAGTGGGGTCAGAACTGGATCAAAAATAGGAACCGGGACCTTGGAAGAGTTCCAAGTTTGGATCCCGACCCGGGCCCGACCCCAGCAGAATAGGGAAAAGGGCAAGAAGAAAGCAAAAGGAAAGAGGGAAAGACAAGGCAAAAAATAAAAATGAAAACCCACTCCCAAACCAAAAACCTGCACGTTGGGATCAACCCTCTTGGGAGCCAATTTAATCCATGTGCCAAAATGAAACATCATTTTCCCCTGCATCTACACAAGAAGCAAATAAGTTAGAAAAAGTGATCCTGATGCAAGTGTTCCCCTATTTGGTCATTGAGAATCTCTGAAAGCATGGGTTACCCTTCCTGATTGAGCCCATAGGTGAAAAAAATGGGTAACAGTTAGTAAATAGGGGTTTGCCTTGGTCAAACCCCTTGTTGGTAATTAAACCTTGAAATGAAATAGAATAATGAAGGGAAATGATGAATGATCAAAATGCTATGTTACAACTCACCAAACCCTTGTTATGAAATCTGCAAACTTGTGTGAGGTGGCTAGCTTGGATATAGATCTTGAATCAAAGGAATGCTTGATGGATCTTGACTTGAATCAAAACTCTACATCACAAATGCTGGCTCAAAAACACACATGATGCAAAAATATCTTTGATATGATGCTTGAATCTTGATGATGGATCCAAATGCTTGGTGAATTGCTCTTGAATGCTTGGATGCTTAGATTGCTAGGTATGAAAATATGAGTGAAAGAACCTTGTATTTATACTTATCCATGCTTAATATCCCAAAATTACACCACAAAAATCCAACATATAAATTCATTGATCAAAGGAGGCTAAATCCCGCCAAGATTTGAAATAAAATCCCAAAAATACTTTAAGAGGTGGCGTCTTAGTCCTGAGGCATGAAACTTAGGGCACTGAATCCAAAAAGGGGCCCAATTAAGGTACATTTGAAAAGAGGACCTCCCAAGACCATTGGGGGACAAAGATGCCCTAGGTGGCGTCTTAGTCCCAACCCAAAAATCAGGGACATATAGCTAGAATCATTAAATTATCATTTATCGATTGAATTTTGTTGGGATTAGCCATAAAAAAATATAATTTATTAGGCTTGTGGATGCAAAATAGGACCAATTAAGACATAAATATAGATAAATAAAGCAAGGTAGGCCCAAACAAGTGTGAAAATGCAAAGGTATGCATTTTCCTACACTACACTATGTATTGAGAATGAAGCTTAATTTACTCTCCATGAGTTCAATTATGTGCCATTGCCCTAATTTGGATGCCATTTTTAACAAACATAAATGTTATATAGTTGAAAAGAAGATAAAAAAGACTATTGCAATTGGTTTTGAAGATCATGGATTTTGTTGATTAGTTGACACTAGATAGGTCAAAGAGCGTGCATAGCCAAACAAGAGTGTGTCTAATATTAATACACTTTGGAATCAACAATTGGGAACCTCAACTTACCCTCTCTCTTAGTTGGCTTGAGAGAATTTGGTAGATGGATTAGCTAACATCTAACATCAAATACAAATTGTTTGTGGAGATTTCCAAGCAGGGAAAAATCACTAAATTCCATTTGAGAACAAATAGGCTTAGAGAGCTAAGAGAGTCCTACAACTAGTTCATACAAATATCTAGAGACCAATGAACATGAAATCAATCACTAGTGCTAGGTATTTTCTTCTATTTGTAGATGATTTTAGGAGGAAAATGTGGGTGTATTTTTTGAAATTAAAATCATGTGTCATTTTTAAAAGTTCAAAACATTAATAGAAAAAGAGTTTGGTTGTGACATAATCACTCTTAGAGCTAATTATGGAGGAAAATTTTGTTCTAAAGAATATGATATTTTGTACTAAACATGACATAAAATGACAATATACAACACCCTAGACTCCACAATAGAATGGAGTGGTTGAGAGGTGAAACTATACTACCGCGAAGATGGCCAGTTGTATGATGGGGAACATGAATGTTCCTAAGAAGTTTTGGGCCAAGGCATTATATATAGCAATTTATTTACTAAATATAGATCTCCAACATAGGCAATGTAATAGAAGAACCCAAAGGAAGCATGACTTGGGAGGAAATCCAAATTTAGTCATCTTAAGGTCTTTGGTTCTATTGTATATGCTTGGATTCTAGATGAAAAGACAAATAAGTTAGATCCTAAGAGTAAGAAAATAATGCTTACAAGGTACAATCGAAATCATAAGGAATATGATTGCTGTTGACATTGACCACTTGAATTTCAATGGAGATGTGATTGAGAGAAATCTAGGTCCTTCTAGCCTTTTTTAGAGATCAAGATTATTGTAGACCAACCTATTATGACTAAGGATGCATGTGTTTAGCTTCAACTAGCTCCACTTGAAGAGGGGGAGGGTGGAGGGATTTTGAGCATGAGGAGTTTCCCAGGAAGGTAATATTGTTGATGATAACCTAGATCAACATCTAGATGACACAAGACTAGGTAGCCCAAGTCATGATGACAATAGTGATTTGGATAAAGAGGCTCCTAAGAAGAGACCAAACTAAACCATCAAGAGGAAAAAGAAAACAACACATAGTCAACTTTGCTCTAATGGATAAAATTCAAGGAGTTTATGAGCCATAGGTATTTGAGGAGGAAAAAGGAAAACTTGACTAGAAAAAAGCCATGGCCATTGACCATAAAGTATTATGAAAAATAAGACTTGGATCTCTTAGATCTTCCACCAGGGAAGAAAACCCATTGGTTGCAAGTAGGTGTAGAAAGTCAAATACAAATAAGATGACACCCTCAACAAGTACAAAGTTTGATTGGTTGCAAAACCTAGTTATCACAAAGAGAAGGCATTGAATATGAAGAAACCTTTGCTCTTACAACAAAGACGAGCACCATTTGATGAGTTCTAGCCATGGCAACTCAGTTTGGTTGGACAATTCATTAGATGGATGTAGAGAATACCTTCCTCAATGGATATTTGGAGGAATAAGTGTACATGTATCAACCACATGGTTTTCAAGTTGCAGGTAAGGAGCATCTTGTATGTAGATCGAGGAAAGATTTAAATGAAGTCCTTCAAATTCAAATTTATAAATAAAAAACATTGATAATGATATCATTTTTCTAGTCATTTATGTAGATGACATCATTATTATAGGTAATGAGGCACACACAATTGAAAATATCAAATTAGATATGAGTGTAAATTTTGACATTATTGATCTAAGCCTCTTACATTACTAGCTAAGTGTAGAAGTTTGGCAAAGAGTTGGCAACATTTTTGTTTCACAATCTAAATATTAGTAGTTTGCTTGACAATTTTAGAATGATAGATTGAAAAATCTTGTCAACACCTTTGGAAGAAGGGCTAAATTTTTTAGGAAAAATTGACTTCAAGATAGTTAACAAGTCAACTTATAGGCAACTAGTGGGGAGCTTAATTTATCTTACAACCACTAGACCTACTTTAAGCTATGCTACGAGTTTAATTTATAGATTCATGACATCACCCAAAGTAGAACATTGGATTGCAACGAAGAGGGTGTTGAGATATGTGAAAGTGACACTTGACTTTGGCATTTGTATAGTAGAAGCAAAGATCCTAGGCTGGTTGGGTTTATATATTTAGGTTGGGCAATTTCTATAGATGGCAAAAAATCCACTTCTGGCTATGTTTTTAGCCTTGAAATAGATGCATTCACATGGACCAACAAGAAACAAGAGGTAGTAGCTCTTGTAGACACAAAAATGTCCTCATAATCATATTTATCCATTGCATATTTTATTTAGTTATATGCACAAATCATTTAACCTTTTGCATAATCATTGACTCATCCATTTCATTAATCATCAATCCATAATCATTTAAATACATCCATTACACATTTTATACATAATCATTATGTTCATACATTAAATCATATTTCCATATTCATAATCTGTTATCCATTCTATATATAATCCATTTCATAATCATATTTCATGCATAACCATTTTATAAGTATTTATCTCTCATTAAATCATTTATAAATCTATTATCATGAAAGTATTATTTATTCATTAATATTATATTATTTATCCATAACCATTAATTCATTTGCATAAATCATTAATCCATTTCACTTTAACCATTTGCATAATCATACATTAATCTATTTGCATATCCCATTTATCCAATTTATTGAATTATTAAAATATTACACATATTCATTAACTTATCCATTTCATTTATTTACCATTTGCATGCATTTCTTCCTTTCACTCTTTTAATCCCACATTCTTCCCGAAATGTGGATTCATCCATGAGGACATCTATATAAACTCACTTCGGAACAACTCCAATCTCATTTTGATCAAAATCCATTCTACATAGTCTCTTGTGCTTTTGCTGCAAAAATCTAAGAGCAAAGACAAGATCTAATAGATAGGATAACAATGGAGTTTGATTTTTTCGGAATGCAAGTTAATATGGAAGCATACACAAGGCACGTCTCATAAAAGGACTGAACCGAAACCAGCGCTTATAGAATTTGCATTTTGTAATACTATTGTGATGTAAGTGCTTCTTTATTTGAAACTGGAAATCCTTGCTGGATAAAGTCTTTAATAAAATATAATTTGCATGCTACTTTTGTTTCTTGCTTTGACTGATAGTATTTCTGATACCCAAAAGAACTGCCAGTAGAAGGTTTGATGTGCAAATCTGCGATTAAATTATGTATTAAAAGTTGCACATGGCAGTAGTCATGTTCTTAATTGCTCTAAATGCAAGGCTAAATGTCTGAGAAAGTCAATCTCATATGGTAATTTGAAAGTATCTTCATTATGGGAACGGGCTAAAATCTGTCAATTCAAAAACATATTCATGCACTAAAATTGCCGAGGAAACTTTGTGATCAACCTCTTTTTCTATTGGAACCTGCAAAAAATTTTCATTGCTTCTTGAAAATGCAAAGAAACGAACAGAGTAAGAAATGTGAGAAATGTGTTTTGAATTTGGAATGCTATGTTGATTGACAGGGACATGATATCTACTTAAACCATTGATTTGGTTTCTGAAAATAGCATAATTCTAATTTTATTTTGGTCTAGATTAAATCTAATTTAAATTAGCATAGTTTAGATTTAATTTAGATTTAATTTTCTTAATTTAGACTTAGTTTAGAATTTAGATTTAACTTAATGTAATTTAAATTTAGAGTAAATTTAGTTTAGAATTTAATTTAAACTAGATTTAGTTTTTAACTTTTAAATTATAATTAGTTTTTAACTTTTAAATGAGAATTGGATTTTTAACTTTTAAATTAGATTTTAGTTTTTTACTTTTAGCTTTTAACTTTTAAATTAGATTTAGCTTTTTTAGATTAGATTTAGTTTAGAATGTAGATTTAATTTAATTTAGATTAGAATTTTGATTTAATCTATAATTATTTAGAATTAATTCTAATTTAGGCACAAGAGGTCAAACTTCTAATGTTGTCCCACACTTTTGCGGTTCAAAGTAGAGATAGCAAATTCCTTTTTGGGGAACTTAGAGTTTGGTGCATCCGAGAAGTGAGTGCCGTGGAGGGGAGCCAGTGCCACCAAACTCCTAAACTATCCACTCTGAATAGGTGCGGCTGGAGAATTCCAACTGAGAGCCCAACAAATATTGTCCTAGCTAGCCATAGGTTGTGCTTGTCTTCAAGTCAATTCAAAACATTCATATATTGAGCTGTTGTGTTTGAACTACATTCTTGTCACAAACATTTTTAATCTCAATCAAATATTATCACTTATCACAACCTTTGGGTCTCATGCTTCATCCATCATAATAATCATCCCTAAACCATCCACGACCTTCCCAAAAATTCACTAATCATCTTTAACCATCCATAAATACCTCAAAAAATTCCCAAAACCATCACCCAAACATGTCTAATCATTATCCTTCATATTCATTTGTGACCCATGAATGAGACCAAAGGATTAAATATTTTAACTATTGTTTAAAAGAGCTTGAAAAAAAACTAGAATCCCAACATTTAAATGAAGTGACGCAATTGTCTCATGAAAAGCCTTTATCACCACCAAAAGCTACATTATTGTTAGGGAGGCTGTAGGAATCAATCACACTGTTTTGGAAGCTGCAGGAAGCAATCAAAGATTCCTACGCTAGGCCTTGTCATAGACCTCCTTGGTAGAATTGTTGTTCCACCTTAACCTATAGGAACTCTACCTTGTCTAAGTTCCCCTGGTTCTCCTACCAACCTCACTATCTTGACAAATTTTAAACATCCAAATCAATCCCTGGTTCAACGCTTCATTCTCCTTTGGCCCTTAATCTGCCCTAAAGACCAAATAAACTCAACCTTTTTCTAGGTTCTTGTAGGGGTTAGAAAAGGTTACAAAGACTTCAAAATGGCTTGTCTAGGGTTCTTAGACAACCACAAGTTTCTATCTTACCATCGGTTTCACAAGATGCTCTTTTAGGGTTTGGAAGGCTAGTAGCCTTTGAGCCCTTATTAGGTCTCTGAACAGGGGTAAATTGCTTTTCTCTCCTAAACCCACCAAAGGAATTAGGTTCTTGACTTAGGTATTGTGTTTCCCCTGTCTACACCTTCAAGATTTCTAGGGTTTTAGTCTTGCTCAGGCCGTGTGCTGTCCAAACACCAAATTGGTCAAGCAGCTAAGTTTCTAAACTGCTCAGAAACAGTTTTAGGACTGGTGAAAAGTTCTCCTCCTAAACGGATTGCTGGGCTTTCCTCCTTATCACCATACATGGCCAAGACCTTCCCCTAAATTCTCCAAAAATAATTTTTCAAAAAGCTCTTCTTCCCTACAAGTTATTAACGCTGCCCTGCAGCCTTTCCTAGTTGGGCTCTTCACTAGCTCGCCTAGGGCAAGGTGTTTCTCCTAGCTCCTGCAACCAAAGAAAACCTAACACCTACCATATTTACAAGCACGGAGCCTAGGAACATTTTCCAAAAGGCCATACAATTTGTACTGTGGGAAGGTGCCCTAGGACTCCATTATTAAAACAGCCTGCTACAGGACTGAAAATGACAGAAAAACAAAGTATTTACAAACTACAAATGGAAACAATCTACCAAAACAAAAGAATGGTACACTAAGCTTGTATATGACTACTACTACATTCTACCACAAAGAAATAGTAAGATTCAATCCATTTGAAGCTCAACAAGAATGCAAAGAACAGGTAAACTGTCTTTTTAACGCTGTTTCACTAGCTTCACAAAATGCCACTTCAAAAATAAAACATCTAACCTCTTTCCAAAGTTGAGGCATGCCTTAAATAGGCTTCCAAAGCAGTTTAGATGCTTGGGTTAGGCTTCTAAATGACCTAAAAACAACCTTTGTAAAACTTGCTATGTTTTCATACACCTTGCCAACACTAGACAACTTAACATAATGATGTTGTAAAGTTATTGAGCACTTGTCACCTTCTTTCCCAACGATTAAACACAACCCTAAGCACCTAAAGCAATGGTCAACATGACCTTATGATAGCACAACAAAATTTAGACTTCAAGTAAAACTCCAGCAATAGACCTTTCCCAGGTGCTCCTGCACCATTCTCCCCCTCTCAGCTCAAATAACTAAGGAACTTTAGGAGATATCAGAGACATATCAATGCCTTGCTTCTTAAAATCTGCTTCTTCTACCTGGGTAGCTTCAGATTCATGCTTATCCTTCCATTTGACAAGATGTTCCATGTACACCTTGTGCCTTGTAGTCTTCTTCACTCTTGACTCCAAGATCTTCTCTGCTTGTAGCTTGTCTGGAGTTGGTATGGACATGTTGCCGATGTCCTTGAAGACCTCCTTACTGTCCTGATCCAGATCCTTGACTGTCCCTTTATACTTGATCAGATCAGCCACATTGAACACTAGAGAGATGCCCAAATCTGATGGTAATTCCACCTTGTATGCATTCTTACCATATTTGGCCAATACCTTGCATGGACCCATTCTTTTCATCTGTAACCTGGTTTCCATTCCCTTCTGCAATCTGGGTTTGTTGAGGTGGACCATAACATAATCCCCAACTGCAAATTGTACATCCTTCCTTGAAAAATCAACATTCTCCTTCAACTTTTGGGTTGCTGCTGTGACTGTGTTCTTGACTTGCTCATGAATCTCTTTCATGGTCTGAGTGAAGTCTTCAGCATGTCCACTCCTGTTCTCCGTAGATCCAAGGTCTTTGAGTTCACAAATGCCTCTTGGGCGCATCCCATACACAACCTCAAAAGGACTTTTCCCTATAGTTCTATTGACACTGTCATTATAAGCATATTTAGCTTGAGAAATTACCATATCCCAGGTCTGTCCATATTCCTTGGTTAGACACCTTAGAAGATTTCCCAACACTCTGTTAACCACTTCTGTTTGACCATTGGTCTGAGGATGGTAAGCTGATCCAAAAGATAGGTTTGTTCCCAATTTTCTCCATAGAGTCTTCCAAAAGTGACTCATGAACTTCACATCTCTATCAAAAACAATACTTAGAGGTAGTCCATGGATCCTAACAACTTCCTTGAAGAAAAGGTGAGCTATGTAGCTGGCATCATGAGTAGTTTTGCAAGGTATGAAGTGACTCATCTTACTAAATCTGTCTACCACAACATAAATACTGTCAAAACTAGTCTTGGTCTTAGGAAGACCTACCACAAAATCCATGCTCACACTCCCATGATCTGTTAGGAATGGGCAGGGGTTGATATAAACCAACATTGCTAGCTCCTCCCTTAGCTTTCATGCATATAACACATTGTTCCACATATTTTCTAACATCTTTTGCTAACTTAGGCCAGTAATAAAACCTTTGTACCAGCTCTAAATTTTTATTGATACTAAAATGCCCACTCAGACTGCCATTATGCTTCTCTTGAATCAGATTTTCTCTCATTGACCCTCTTGGAACACATAACTAATTGCCGTTAAATAACAATCCATTTTGCAGTGTATACTTAGCATATTGGCTATGAAAGTGATTTATAAAATCAGAACATACCTTATAAGCTTCTAAGAAGTCTTCATCTTCACCATAGAGGTATTTGAAACATTCTATTCCAATGCTCTTTAGCTGTATTTCCTGCATTGTCAGCATTCTTCTGCTTAATGCATATGCAACCTTGTTCATTTGCCCTTTTTTGTGTTTGATAGTAAATGTGAATGCTTGGATGTATTCCATCCATTTCAAATGCCTATTACTTAGTTTTTAGTGTTGATATAACTAAGTGCCTAGTTATCAGTAAACATCACAAACTCTTTGGGTAACAAATAATGCCTCCACTTCCTTAAGGACTACACTAAAGCATATAATTCTAGATCATAGGTAAAGTACTTTTGCTTGGCTTCATTGAGCTTTTCACTAAAGAAGGCTACATGCCTACCTTCTTGACTAAGTACTCCTCCTACAACTACTCCACTTCCATCACACTCAACTGTGAACTTGTCAAAACTAGGCAATAATATAATAGGTTGGGTTGCCACTTCTTGTTTTAGTTTTTCAAACCCTTTATCAGCCTCTTGAGTCCACTTAAACTTTGTTTTCAGACCACCTTTGATAGTATCTAGGACTGGTGCACATATGCCACTGAAATTCCTTATGAATTTTCTATAGAATTGAGCTAAACCATGAAAACTTCTTACCTCTGTTGCTGTGGTTGGTGTGGGCTAGTTTAGGATGGCTTCCACCTTGCTTGGATCCATCTTCAACGTTCCTTGGGATACTAAAAAACCCAAATACACAAGTTCTTGCTTGAAGAACTCACACTTCTCTAGATTGATTGCCAACTTCACTTCTTGCAACGTTTTAAGAACCATCTCCACATGCTTGAGGTGTTCTTCTGCTGTCTTACTGAAAATCAGTATATCATCAAGATAGACTACTACAAAGATCCCTGTAAGATCCTTAAGCACCTCATTCATTAGTCTCATGAACATGCTAGGGGAATTTGAGAGGCCAAATGGCATCACTTTCCACTCATATAAGCCATGATTTGTCTTAAAAGCTGTCTTCCACTCATCTCCTTCCTTAATCCTAATTTGATGGTAGCCACTCTTGAGGTCCAACTTGGTGAAATACTGTGCTCCTCCAAGGCAATCCATTAAGTCTTCTATTCTAGGAATAGGGAACCTATACCTAATGGTGATTCTATTGATTGATCTAGAATAAGTACAAAGTCTCCACTTACCTCCTTTCTTTGTTGCTAATACCACTAGTACTGCACAAGGGCTGATGCTCTTTTGAATCAATCCTTGATCCAACAATTCTTGCACTTGCCTAGCCACCTCTAGGTTCTGCTCAGGTGTAAGTTTATATGCTGCTTTGTTAGGCAATGAAGCTCCAGGTATGAAGTCAATTTGATGACTTATAGCTCTCCTTGGTGGTAAAGTTGCAGATGTACCATCACTAACTATGCTCTTGTACTTATCAAGTAACTTTTGGACTGCTTCTAATAAGATTGTCCTTTTAGCCTTTTCTTCCTCTTTGGACTGCATCATGATCACATATCCTTCATTTCCTTGGTGTAGGTCCTTAAGGAACTCCTTAACATTGCTCAACATGATGCTAGGCACCTTTGACTGTCCTTCATCTTCCTCTGTCAATGACTGCAATTTGAAGGTTCTTCCATCCTTCTTGAATGAGACGGTGTTCTTTTTCCCATCATAGATGGCACTTCTATCATATTTCCATGGTCTACCTAGTAGTAGATAGCATGCATCCATGGGTAATACATCACAAACCAACTTATCTTTGTAACCTCCAATTGAAAATTCCACTATTACTTGCTCATTGACTAAAACACTCTGCCCTTTATTCAGCCATGTGACCTTGTAGGGGTTAGTATGAGGTGACTTCTCCAATTTCAACTTAGTTACTGCCTCCTTGAGATTATATTATCTGTTGAACCTGAATCCACAATGACTTTGTATACTTTCCCAAGTATCTTGCACCTTACTCTAAAAAGAGCTCTTCTTTGCTTGGGTTCCTCTTTGACTAGCTGCCTAATCAGAACTCTGTTAAACATCAGATTTTCTCCTACCTCAGATTCTATGTGATTGATTTCAGATGCCTTAGGACTCATAGTTTCCTCTTGTGCATAGGCCACTCTCTTTTCACTGCTTGATGATGATTCTTTCTCTGGGCACCTATAAGCAGGGTGACCTAGTTGACTGCAGTGATAACACTTTATGTTTGCAAAATAAGAACTGCTCCTGCTTGCTCCTCTTCCTCTGTTTGAACCTCCTTGAGGTCCTCTTCCTCTATTAAATCCTCCTCTTGAAGATGTTTCACCCCCATGATCAGTGAGTTTTGATTCTCCTTGATTTCTTTGATCATTGCCTCTACCTTGGTAACCACCACACTATCCTCTTTGATCTCTACCTTTGCCTCTGCCCTTAGAAGACTGATCTTGCTTCCTCTTTTCCTTTCTTCAATATTTATGGCCAATTGATAGCATTGGTGGACTGTCTTGGGACTTAGTAAAGTCATCTCCTCCTGAATGTTCCACTTCAAGCCATTAAGGTACCTAGCCACCTTAAGACTCTCATCCTCTGTCACATTAGACCTCATACAAAGCTTTTGGAACTCTTCAGTATAGGTGTTTACGTCTTGGTCTTTCTGCCTTAGACTTTGCCTCTTCTTGTGCAACTGAATCTCATAGTCATCTAGCATGTAGGCTTCCTTTACCTTAGCAACCATTCCTTTCCAAGTTGATATGGGCTGTTTGCCTTCTTTCTCCCTTTCAGTCTGAATAAACTTCCACCATGTCAAAGCTGATCCTCTCAATCTTGACTTAGCAACCTTCACCTTCTGAGCTTCAGTAACTCCATCACACTCAAAATGATTCTCCATGCCTTCTATCCAGTCCATGACCAAATCAGGTTCCATTTTCCCACTAAATAATGGTACTCCCTCAAGTCCTCTTCCACTCAAGGCTTTCAATGCCTTCAAGAAAGGCTCCTCCTCCAAAACAGGGTCAGGTTCAGGGACCTTGTCTCCTTAGGAACCTCTTCTTCCTTTGGTACCTTGCCTTCCAACCTCGCATTGTTCAATGCTTTCTCAAGTTGCTCTATTCTTTCTTTTAAAGACTTGTTGTCCTCTTCTTGTTCTTCAACCCTCTTGGCTAATTGTGCATTTGTCACCATGACGGGAGATTCACTTGACTCCACCTCTGACATATATTCCTTTCCCAAATATTTTACTTGCTTTGATACCAATCTGTTAGGGAGGCTGCATGAATCAATCACACTGTTTTGGAAGCTACAGGAAGCAATCACAGATTCTTGCGCTAGGCCTTGTCATAGACTTCCTTGGTGGAATTGCTGTTCCACCTTAACCTATAGGAACTCTACCTTTTCTAAGTTCCCCTGGTTCTCCTGCCAACCTCACTATCTTGACAAATTTTAAACATCCAAACCAATCTCTGGGTCAACGCTTCATTCTCCTTTGGCCCTTAATCTGCCCTAAAGACCAAATAAACTCAAACTTTTTCTAGGTTCTTGCAGGGGTTAGAAAAGGTTAAAAAGACTTCAAAATGGCTTGTCTAGGGTTCTTAGACAACCACAAGTTTCTATCTTACCGTCGCTTTCACAAGATGCTCTCTTAGGGCTTGAAAGGCTAGTAGCCTTTGAGCCCTTATTAGGTCTCTGAACAGGGGTAAATTGCTTTTCTCTCCTAAACCCACCAAAGGACTTGGGTTCTTGACTTAGGTATTGTGTTTCCCCTATCTACACCTTCAAGATTTCTAGGGTTTTAGTCTTGCTCAGGTCGTGTGCTATCCAAACACCAAATTGGTCAAGTAGCTAGGTTTCTAAACTGCTCATAAATAGTTTTAGGACTGTTGAAAAGTTCTCCTCCTAAACGGATTGCTGGGCTCTCCTCCTTATCACCATACATGGCCAAGACCTTCCCCTAAATCCTCCAAAAATAATTTTTCAAAAAACTCTTCTTCCCTACAAGTTATTAACACTGTCCTGTAGCCTTTCCTAGTCGGGCTCTTCACTGGCTCGCCTAGGGCAAGGCGTTTCTCCTAGCTCCTGCAACCAAAGAAAACCTAACACCTACCATATTTACAAGCACGGAGCCTAGGAACATTTCCCAAAATGCCATACAATTTGTACAGTGGGAAGGTGCCCTAGGACTCCATTATTAAAACAACCTGCTACAGGACTGAAAATGACAGAAAAACAAAGTATTGACAAACTGCAGATGGAAACAATCTACCAAAACAAAAGAATGGTACACTAAGATTGTATATGACTACCACTACATTCTACCACAAAGAAACAATAAGATTCAATCCATTTTAAGCTCAACAAGAATGCAAAGAATAGGTAAACTATCTTTTTAACGCTGTTTCACCAATTATTCAAGTTCAATGTTTTTGAATTTTTGCAAAGGTTAAATGAGAAGCCCAAATCTAAGTCCTCAAACATAAATAATATTGAGCAATCCTACCATGTCATGCACCCATCTTCATTGCCCCATAAGTCAAAATAAACCTCATGAGTCTTTCACCCAAGTTAACGAATCTATCCAACCATCCTCTTCCATCATACCATCTACATCCAATGAGTCATGTCAATCTCTTATTCCAAAGCATGCTAGTATAGACTCCCATACACATCAAGATCAACGTATTCTTTCCAATCCATCCAATGATACAAAAATTACACAATCTAAATTCTAATCTTTGACCAAGATCACATCTCTCAAGAATCTCATGATGATCCCCTCATATATTTTTGTTTCATCCAAGATGATCCCCTTTCATCTCTAGAGAAAAGTATCCTTCCAAGTATCCCTCATAGTCCATTTCCAATGAATCCATGCCATCTCATGATTCCATTGCATCCCAAGAGCAAGATAATCCTTCCATCATATCCAATGATGTCCTATCATCTAATGATCAAGATATGCTTTCTACAAAATCTCAAGATTCCCTTCCTCATCAAGATATGCTTTCTACAAAATCTCAAGATTCCCTTCCTCATCAAGATCAAGATATATCTCCATTCAAGGACATCCTTTCATTCCATGATGATTTTCCTCCTCATGATCAAGATGTTCCTTTCATATCACTTTATGATGATCCCATACCTAATAAAGAGCAAGCTACTCCATCTCCTACACCTTGTGATCCTTTTCCAAGTAAAGATCAAAGTACCCCATCATCCCCATGTCAAGATCCTATCACCCATCCTAATTCCCCTCATGATCATAATCCTCCACAAGAGTCTATCATCCCTATTCAAGCTATCCATGCTCCCCTTACCCATAAAATGGGTTCCCCCACTTTTATTCAAGGTGGTTTACTCCAGGATCTTGTTATTCCTTCCATATCACATCCACCTCACGATGAACTTGCATCTTGTTTCATAAATAATACATATCCCATCGGTAAACAAATGTGTAAAAGTATGAACTACAAAGGCAAAGGATTATGCCTTAATGAACAAGGTATCCTAGAACCCCTTTATATCCAAGACAATCCATATTATCATGGCCTTGGTTATACACCTCACACTCAAGACATTGGTACCCATGTAAGTCTAGATTCCATCAAAATAAACCTAAGTATCCTAGTCCATCAAACCTTCCATCTATCCTTGGTCCATATCATCCAAACCCTAGTTCATCAACCCTTCCATCCATATTGGGGCCCTACATCCCTCCATCTCCTATTCATCAAGAACAACAAAGGCACACATCCTTGATTCCCTCTCAAAATTCTACTTACATTAACCCATCCATAATACCTCCATATTGTATAACTGAAAATATGTTATACTTCTATGAATCCTTGCATGCGAGGATACTCAATAATGAGTCCTTGCAAATCAATTCATAGCTCTCTATCCGAGAAGAGTAGGGATTGATATTGTGGCCCTCAGATTAACCCAGTTACCCCTGCAAATACAGTCTCGGAACGAGAGATTCAAAGAGGAGAAGCAAGAATGCCAATCTCCATGAATCCTATTCTTGCAATGCAACAATGAAAATTAATCTAAATGACTGTAAAATGCAATAAACAAAACTAATTTATTGAAATAAAAATTGATCTACATGCAATGCCATAAATGAATTATTTTGCAAATTAATCTACTTTGAAGATTAAGCTAAAATGTAATATTAAACTATATGCTCTAAAACTAAGATACTTATAAAATCAAACTAATGTGTAATCTCAAATGATAAAACTCAAGAAAATTTGTAGCATAAGTCTGATGTAAAAATTCGTGATTCTTTTTTTGAAATGAGAATGAGAGGGATCATTTTATAGGCAAAAGTGGAATTGAAGGCAAATTCAAAAGCAATGTGGGATAAATAGAAAAATAGAAACAAATCTTGATTGGAATTCTTTTTTTTAGTTTATTTCCCTTTTAACTGATTTGTTTCCCTTTTTTTCATCACAGGATATTCTTGAGAGGATATTTCATTTATTTAATTTAATTTAAGATGATAATATCTCTTTTAATAAAATAAAATAAGATTATGTAATTTAGAAATGAATATTAATAAATAAAATAAAATTATTTAATTAAAATAGATTTAATTAAATAGCATCATTTTATTTAAGTAATATTAACTTCAATTAAATAACATTATTTTATTTATTAAAAGGGATTTATTTCTTTTGATTAAATAAAATTAATGAAGCATTCAAACCTTAGGGAAAATTGAAACATTTGAAATAGTTATGAATTGATTAAGAAGTTTGATTTGAAAATGCAACAATCATTGATTCAGAAAATTGATGTTGACAAATTAAATAAATGGGGCCCAAAGTCTAGGTGACCATTTTAGGTTGCATACATTTGCCCCTCTTTGACTAATGTGAGGTCGACTCAGGATCACATGCAGTCAAAGAATGAAGTTGCAATGTGAGATCGATTTGGGATCACAAAACAACTCAGATGTGAGGTCGACTCGGGATCACATCTGGACAAACATAAATAAAAGGTCTTTGAACATGAGGTCAATTCGGGATCACATCCAAAGTGAGATAAGAATCTCAAGCAAGGTTGCCTCAAGAGAAGCAATTGATAAATTGATAAAGTTGAATCAAGGATTGAAGTTTGACAGGTATTGCCCCCTCGTGATCGAAATCGAAATGAGATAGAGGAGAAATAATAAATTGAAAATTTTGATCAAATCAAACAAAAGATAAGGTTCTTGATGTAAGATGAAAAATATAAGAATCACAGAACCCAGGTAGATCAACAAGAAAATTATGCCCTAAGGTTGAATTAGAAGAAAAGAAGTGGGGTGAAATCGAATGGAAGATAGAAGTTTGGAGGAAATGGAAAGAAATGGAGAGAAGGAAGAGAATCTGCCTCAATAAAGAGGATGCATCAAAATCAATCAACTGTTTAAGATAGGGAATTTCGATTGAGATCAAGAAAGAAGATAAGGAAATGAAGAACGTGATCACAGTTGATGAAAAATCCACAAGAAAGATGAAGGAAACCCTCTCAAACCCATAATACAGCCTAAAAGTGCAAATTAACATGAAGTCTAAATAATGTAAGCTACATGAAAATGCAAAGGTGTACAGGGTAAATATAGGTTTTGTGTGTTCACTATTCACAATGGAAGAGAACTTATCATCATTGACATTATTGTCGGACACCTGACATCACACAATCACTAGTCACAAACGCAATCTATGAAGATATGAATGGATTTAACGCTTGAATGTGAAAGATTCTAATAATATATCAAAGATATACACAGATGACCGTTATTACCCAATTTAATGTAGCAAAACCATGCTCACATCAAGACATAAATGCCAGGATTACCATGAGAATGGTTGTGCAAAAACATTCAAGGATGATGCCATAAATATCTTAAGTGTGTCAAGGAGACAACAAGAGACACTGAAGAGGTTCAAGACAACACCCACAAGCAGAAAGCAATAAAAACATGCCCCATGCCCCAAGTCTTCTAGCTATGCATCACAGAGAGACTTATTAGACAAGGACACTCAACGAAAATCAATATCACCAACACAAAGAAAGATCATGGTGGTCTCAAGCATGGCATATTGCAATCAATTTTTTTTTATGTGTAAAATGATACCCGGCCCCAAGATAAGGATCGAATGCTTGCAAGTAGGTAAGATCAAGGACCGGAACTAGATAAGACCAAACTGATAAGTGTTGAAAAACACGCGATGTCAGGAGTTGTGTTGAAAAACACAGTTGGGTTAGTGTTGAAAAACACCGTTTGCGAGGTGTCCTAAAGACAAGCATATCCAAGAGACCAAAGCTAACACAGTGATGCCCCTAGACAAAGACAAAGACCAATTCCAAACCAAGGCAATAAGGACAAGGCATGATGGAGAAAGGCTAAGTGTCGAGGATGCATGCTAAGAAATAGGGATGCAAAGGCCTCAAGTAGCGCTTGTTTCCAGGTTTTCACCACTTGGAAGAATTTTGTTTTTTTTAGGACTTTATATATATATATATATATATATTTTGTATTTTTGCTACCAAGGAGCCTGTTTCCAGGTTTTCACCAAGGC